>JBBPLE010000280.1:0-43395 GCA_038089675.1 Boletales sp. KT-2023b | reverse complement strand
GACCTCTCCTCCCTCCCCAATTCCCCTCTGCTCCCACCCCCCCTTGACAATTCATTCCCTTACACCCACTTCCCCCCTTCCTTCCCCTGCAACCACTCCACTCCACCATGATGTCAAAACCAGTCAAACTTTGCATTGGTACCCCTGAATACTTTGATGGCAACTATGCCAAAGCCACAATCTGGTTGGACTCCATCTGAACCTATCTCCTTGTCAATGAAGAAGTCTACACCACCGATGCCAAGAAGATCACCTTTGCTCTTTTATATATGACCAAAGGAGCTACCCTTACTTGGGCCTCTTCTTTCCGAAAAACTGCCCTCAACACCAACAAAGGCTTTGGAACCTACGAGGACTTTATAAAAGAGTTCAACACCACCTTCAAACATAGGGACACTGCCACCCTCTCCATTACCTGGCTCTCCACTACCAAGATGGAAGGAAAACCATCTCTCTCTGACCTCACCAAATACATCTCTGAATTCTGAAACCACATCCAGATCAGTGGAATCATCAACCAAAACATCCTCATTGGATACTTCTCCACCAGCATCTATGTCAAACTCATGTGCTGCATCATGTCTATGGACACCATCCCCACCAAAATCAATGAGTGGTATGCCAAAGCCATCCACTTCCTCACCTAATGGGGAAGGGCTGATGACATGGCAAAATGAGGCAAGACAAACCTCCCCTACCACTTGTTCTCCTCCTCCTCCTCCTCCTCCCATCCCCAGAAAGACCCTGACACCATGAACATTGATGCTATCAAAGTGTCTAAGATGACCCCAGAAGAGCAAAAATGTTGTATTGCCAAAGGACTTTGTTTTTGCTGCTGCAAACCAGGACATCTCTCAGGTGATTGCCCTCACTTCCCTTCTCAGCCAAAGAAAGCTGGAGAAAGGAAGGTTAGGAAGGTTGAAGAAGTCCCAAGGCTAGTAGAAGTCAAGGATGACGATGATGAAGAAACTGTGGCTAGAATCTCCTTCATTTCACCAAACGAGGATTTTTAGAATGGAGACCTTCCCCAACACAAGGCTCTCCCTCTTTTACATGCACCTCTGTACTTGTATTATTGATTACAAAACAATCCATGCAAATCCCTATTGAAATTGTCAAATCATCACATCTAAAAGCCATTGGAACCTGTGCTCTTATTGACTCTGGAATGCAAATCTCTTGCATTGACTGGGACTTTGTCCAAAAACATTGTCTCCCAAAAGAATGACTCCCCTCCCCCATTGCTGTCTGAAATGTTGACCAATCTTCAAACAAAAATGGTCTTATCCATTTCTCCACCACACTTTATGTCCACATTGGTCAACTCACACATCACATCACATTCTACATCCTTAATTGTAGAAAAGAGAATGTAATCCTTGGACTCTCCTGGCTTAAACAAGCCAACCCCACCATTGACTGGATCAAACAAGAACTATCCATTTCCCTCAACTCTGACCAATCCAAAGATCTGTACTACAACTGTACCAAACCACCCCCCACCCCCCAAACACCAACCACTCACCCACCCCATCATGTACAGGTTGACTCCATCTGGAATGGATGTCTCTATGACTACATGAAGAAAGAAACTGAAGCCCAATACCTCCTGTGAGCCAACAACAACCACATCATCAATTGAATCATCTGTTGCAGATCCCGCTTCATTCCCTCTGCCACCATTGCCAAACTCATGACATCTACAGAATTAGCTATGGTGGCTGAAAAAGCCAAACCAAAAGCGACTCTCCCACCCAAATACTCTGCCTTTTCCTCCATCTTCTCCAAAGGGGCAACCAACCATGTTCCCCCTAGCTGACCCTATGACCACGAAATCAACCTTGATGACTCCTTCATCCCAAAAATCAGCAAACTTTATCCACTCTCTCCTGACAAGAAGGCAGCCACAGAAGCTTTCCTTGATGAGAACCTCAAGGCAGGAAAGATTCATCCATCCAACTTTCCTCAAGCTGCACCCTTTTTCTTTGTTAAAAAGAAGGATGGTGGTCTCCATCCCTGCCAGGACTATCAATATGTCAATGAACATACCATCCATGATGCCTACCCCCTTCCCCTCATATCTGACCTTGTTGACAAACTCAAAGGCACCAAGGTCTTTACCAAATTTGATGTCTATTGGGGTTACAACAACATCCATATCAAGGTTGGTCACCAATGGAAGGTGGCATTCATCACCCACAAAGGACTATTCAAACCAACCATCATGTTCTTTGGTCTTTGCAATTCCCCTGCCATCTTCCAACACTTCATGAATGACTCCTTTCGAGATATAATCACAGAAGGATGGCTAGTCATCTACATGGATGATCTCCTCATCTTTTCCCCTGATGCCAAAACCCATGAAGAACGAACCAAACAAGTCCTCCAACACATGACTGAGTTAGACCTCCATCTCAAACTTGATAAATGCAAGTTCGCTGCAGATGAGGTTGAATACTTCAGAATGATTGTTTGCCCCAATGAACTCACCATGGACCCAGTGAAATTAGATGGCATTCATGAATGGCTAACCCCTGCCAAAGTCAGAGATGTCTGCTCCTTCTTAGGATTTGCCAACTTCTATTGACATTTCATCCCAAACTACTCCAACATTGCATGCACCCTCCTTGACCTCATAAAGAAGAACCAACCCTGGGACTGGTCTCCTGGCTGCCAACAGTCCTTTGATGAACTAAAATGATTATTCCTTGGTTGTCCAATCCTCCATCTCCCTGATCCTGCCTGCCCCTTCGCCATCACTACTGATGCCTCCAAATATGCTTCTGATGGGGTTCTCCTCCAAACCAACACCAATGGTGATTGGCACCCCTGCTCTTACCTCTCACAATCCTTCTCCCCCACTGAACGAAACTACGATATCTACAATAGAGAACTCCTCGCCATCATTTGTGGCCTCAAAGCCTGGTGCCACTACCTCCAAGGATCCTCCTTCCCTGTTGAAGTCTTCACAGATCATAAAAATCTCACATACTTCCGCCAACCTCAAAAACTTAATTGATGGCAGGCTTGTTAGTTACTTGACATCTCAGACTTTGACCTCTGCCTTACCCACATCCCTGGTACCTCTCTTGCAGCACTGGATGCTCTCTCCTGCCAACTGGATCTCCTCCCACCCACCGATGATGACAACGACAATGTTACCCTCCTTCCTGACACTCTCTTCATCAACCTCATCAACACCTCCCTCCAAACCAAACTAGCTGCCTCCTCTGCCTTGGGCCCCCTTGTCCTAGATGCCCTACATGCTACCACTGGTGATGTCCCTGCTCAATTCTGCTCTTGACTCTCTGACTGGCAATACAATGCCAGTGTTCTAACCTTCCAAGGACAGATCTATGTTCCCCCTGACCTCTGTCGATCTATTGTTGAACACCACCATGATCACACCTCCACTGGACACCCTGGATACCTTAAAACTTGCCAGCTCGTTGCTGCTGAATTTTGGTGGCCAGGTCTTGTTCAATTCATCTGCAAATATGTTGAAGAATGTGCCCCCTGTCAATCATCAAAAGCAAACACCCATCCTACCATTCCCCCCCTCTCCCCTATTGCCTCCTCCTCTATCCCTTTCTGGCAGATCTCTTGTGACCTTATCACAGACCTCCCTGTTTCCTTGGGCTTTGACAGTCTTTTGGTCATGGTCAACCATGGGCTTATTAAGGGGATGATTCTCTGCCCTACCAAGAAATCTGTCTCCACCAAAGGAATTGCCTCCCTCTTTTTCCACAAAGTCTACACCCAGTTTGGCCTCTACAACAAAATCATCTTGGATTGTGGCCTCCAGTTTGCCTCCTCCTTCGCAAAGGAACTTGGATGACTCCTTGGATACAACCTTTTCCTCTCCACCACATACCACCTCAATCTGATGGAGAAACTGAACAGGTAAATCAGGAAATAGAAACCTACCTTCAGATCTTCTGTGGAAACTCCCCTTCCACATGGTCCAGTCTCATCTCCCACACTGGATTTGCACACAACCACCATCCCCATTCTGTCACCAACAAATCCCCATTCTTTCTCATGATGGGCTTTGAACCCCATCCCCTTCCCACCATCATCACCGAAACCAACTTCCCTGCAGTCAAAGAATAACTTAAACTCCTCTCCACAGCCCAAGACGAAGCCCTGGCAGCCCACAAACTTGCTAGACAAGTTATGAAATCCCATTTCCATGGAAAATTCACTCCCTTCTGTAAAGGTGACAAGGTTTGGCTAGAAGCCCAAAATCTGAAACATCTTATCTCCCATCCAAAGTTTGCCCCCAAGTGAGAAGGTCCATTTACCATTACCCAGGTCCTCTCCCCCCTTACTTATAAGTTTCACCTCCCATGCACATGGAAAATACACCTGGTCTTCCATGCCTCCCTGTTATTGCCTTATCATGAAAACGACATACACAGACCGAACTTCCCCTCCCCTCCACCTGACCTTATCAATGGAGAAGAGGAATACGAAATGGAAAAGATTATCCAACACTGTAGAACCCTGAATAACTGAAAATTCCTAGTCTGATGGAAGGGATACTCAGCCAAAGAAGACTCATGGCTACCCAAATTGGAGTTTAACCATGCCAAGGAAATTCTATCTGACTATAAAACTCTCCATCCTCATGTCTTCCCTTCCCCACCCACATCATCCACCAAGCCCAAACATGTCCACTCCTGCTAGATCCCCTTCCCCCACTGCAGCTACCACTGGCTGGACCACCCCCTTGCTCTATCATATTCAAGGCCTTGACTCAACTAATTATAATCTGGGTATTCCCCAACCCACTTCTCCTCCCCTGCATCTCCCCACTCTTGACCCCAACCCAGTCATCTCTGTTGAGTTACCTCTTTATGCTCAATGCATCCATCCTGACAACTTCCCTGTCACTGAACAATCCTCCCTAATGCTCCTTCTTGAAACCCCCCATCTTATTACCCCCCTTCATGCCCACTTAGAACCTTTCTCCCCCCTTGATACTTTACTCCTCCTTTTCCAAAAGATCCATAGCCTCTACCCCCTTGCCAACCAGATGTCTGACTACCCTATGGAACATGTTGCCGCCCTCCACGAAACCCGCACCAAGTTGACCAACCTCATCCTTTCCATCATACACCAATTGGAAATGGACAAGCTAGCCAAGGACATTCTACGTGAGAGCTTGACAAATGCTGCCACCTATACCAAAACCCATCCCCAGAAGCCTCCAAAGAACCCCTCACCCTCAAGGAACTAGCCATTATGGAATGAGCCAAAGTCAGTTGGGAAGGACAGTGTAATGTACCCCTCCCCCCCGATCATTACCTCTATAGCTGAGTGTGTTTCCATTGCCACCAACTCTTGCATATCTGCATCAACTGCCCATACTATATCTGCCCACATTGTGCTCATCACTGCCCTGGTCACACCCAACATCGCTGCCCTTGTCATCCTCATCCATGTACCCTCAATCCAGTAAATTCCTCTTCCTCCTCTTCAGCTTCCTTGACACACTCTAGGTGTTCTGGCTTTGCTCCCCCATCTCCACCCCAACCTCTCATTGAATGACTCTCTGATCCTCCATCCTCGGGCTCAAATACTGCTTCTAGACAAGTTCCTTCCCTATCTTATCGTCATTGTCAACCCCTTCATCCTTGTCACTGTCGTTGTTGTCCTTCTCCTGATCCAGAACTCACTGACCTAGACCTGAATGACAACGATCCAGGATATAACAATTTGGCATATGCCAATATGACTGGTTCCCCAGGCAGAGACAGGTGCATGGATCTCTAATCCCTTCCTTTGATTTATTCTTTGTTGTAACTTCAAATGTACTTTGGGGGTAATGTTACAATTCCTTCTGTGTACAATAGGCTGGTCCAACCTGGTATCTTTTCCTTTCTTAGAGTGCTCTAGAACATACAACATGTTCATCGCACACCATTCATTTCTGTTCTCTATTTTCATTATCTTTACTTCTGTTTCTCATGGAAGATTCTATCTTTATTTGATTAGTAACAAACCTTCCATGACCTTCTATTAGTGTCCATTCTTTGCAGTACTTAAAGCCATTGTTATACTCAATGTATCTTCAGCTTAGTCCTGCTCAATCTTACCTTAACCCTCTGATATCCTCTGAACTCCTTTGTTGATTTCCTCATTGGATGATCTCCTCAAATCTCTCTGAAACCTTTTGTCGACTCCACTGTCAGAAGACCCCCTCTGAATCTCATTGACTTCTATTGTCAACCAAACCCTTGACCCTCCAGCAAGCCTCTTTGCCTGTATACCTTTGACCCCTTGACTTTGTTGTTAGTTCTTTGAGCCTATGCTCATTCCTACCTGGACCAAGCATAACAATATATATATAAGTTACTCACCTCTTGGCAAAGGTTGGCATGTTCACAAAGATACTGTTTGTAGGACAGTTCCTCCACAAAATAGCTCCAGCCTCAGCTGAGGCTTGGGTCAACTTCATTGTTAGATATAGCCCTCTGTTTGAGAGGAAAGTTAGTGTCAATTGCAACAAAAAGTGCATAAAGCCACCTGAAAGTTGTTAGGGCTGATGTACCTGGAGCACCCAGGAAAGATACTTACTGCTTCTCTTTGGATGCCTTATCCCAATCATTCAGGAGATTTATACCTGGCTGTGGGCAAGCAGGGCATAATATGGCACATTCTCCTTCTCAAGTGCCATCCACCCCAGCAGGATCATGGCCCTGTCTGGATCTTTTCAGTAGTTTAAGGTGATGCCATTTGCACACCATTCAGGTAAATTGTTCATATTGATCCTAGTAGGTGACATGCTTCTGATTAACTATACTTCTGATACTGAATATCACACATACCTTTGATGGCATTAAGTCCATGTTGTCAACATGACATGAAAGGGAATTGTAGTAATGATAGGCTGATATCTTGGATTCAAGTGATAGGAGGTGGAATTCTTTGAGAATGCTGAATGTAGCAGCCATTTGTGGTTGCTGGGTGCTGGCAGGAAAGAGACAATAGTGTAAGAGTTGTTGCATGGGAGTATCTGCCAATTGACAACCACAGAACTGTAGGGTCACCATATGTATTCCATTATTGTGGAGGATCATGAAGTTGTCCAAGTATGGGATTTTGGGCAGGT
Organism: Boletales sp. KT-2023b; assembly: GCA_038089675.1. NCBI lineage: Eukaryota > Fungi > Basidiomycota > Agaricomycetes > Boletales > Boletales sp. KT-2023b. Next base: position 36,278 of record JBBPLE010000280.1, on the reverse strand, counting down.
AACACACATCTCTGGTGAAATGGCCCAGTTGTATCACAAGCCCCAGCTCCTTGAGTGACCTTCAAACCCAGTATGTGCCTGTCCATTCCTATGTTTGAGACATCAAAAAGAAATGTTACATGTACAAACATCTTACCTTCACTAGGTGGACAGGTTGACTGCTGTGTTGCATTAAGATACATGTTTTGCAACAAAGATCCATTGCTAGGCAATCATTGCAACAGAACACCACAGGCTCTGTCTTGCAATCCATACATGTTGTGACACAGCTATGGCCTTTGAGCCAGATTAGTTCATGAAGGAAGCTGTCCCAATCCTCCAGCATCCAGGCAAGGATTGGGGTCTTGTTCAACCAAGTATGTCAAGGATTAGTAATGAAAAAATGTATAGTTGGCTTGCTTACCAAGGCTGCATGTTCCCTCCAACCATTGTTACTGATATCTTCCACTGCTAGGTCAATGTTGGCTGGAGAACCATCAACACAGGTGGAAAAGTCCCCAAAGTTGCTATCCAGGTGTATTTGGGTGAAGTTGCATGAGCATGTGAGTAAGTCAAGTTTTCTTTTTTTCATTGCTGGCTGTGTTTTGTACACTTTCTTTGCTACAGAAAGTGTCCTGGATGAGTTTGACTGTATCTTCAGATGATGCCCTGAGGCTTCTGGTGCTGTTTTGATGGCATCACAATGTATTTTGAACCCTTTGAGATGCTTGAATTGCAATCTGGTGGGTACTTCGATGGGGCCTTCAGCCAGGGCTTCATATCTTACAGTCTTTCCTTTTGCTTGCAGCATGGAGATACTGAGGATGTTGTCCTTGGGTGATTGTACAAGATGTAGGGCTGCCTCACTCTGCCTTTTGGAAACAATACTCTGTCTGCTTGCAGTATAGAGACACTGCCCTCAGTACATTGCTTTCAGTGATTTTGCAAATGTAGGATGGTGACTTCCCACTTGCTTGCGGCATGGAGACACAACCCTCAATGCATTGCTTTCATGGATTTTGCAAACAAGGGCCATCCAGAAGTTTTGCAAGATGTAAGTCAGCCATTCTCACTTATAACTGCAGCCTGATGACCCCCAGCACTTTTGTTATCACATCTCCCCCTTTCAAATACCTGCCATGTCAAGCACCGAACCACCAAGTAATTCCTTATCCCACTATGAGCCGGTCACCATTTCTTGTGAGTTACTGGTGCACTGACCTTGGTTTAATATCTCATTTTTAACAGCTCTCCTTGCTGACATTCATCAGGCAGATATTCCAACTAGTCATGCTGACTTTCTTGTTGCTGCCATCCATCAATGTGCATCCTACCTACTTTGGGAAGCATTGGGAGCATTGTCTGATCCAGGTATCTGATCCTACCATGCAAGTTAAATGTTGTTGTACCAAGCAACCATGAGATTAGTCACTACAATGGGTTTGTGTATGTCCATCTGGATGAGGAATGCAGTGGTCCATTCTATATCATTATACATGGTAGATTGGTGGGTATTATATCTCATTGGTGTGTTTCATTTGATCTCCACACACAAACAGATCTTATCATATTTTAGGATCAATACAGTGCCCCTTGTTCTCCATGTTAAAGGTGCTGTCTATGTGAAGGTTAGCTCAGTAGACATAGGTTACAGACTCTTGCTAAATGCTGTTGATGACAACACTGTACTTTACCTTAAATAACCCTTGTCTCTCTTGCTCATGCATTTTTGCTCATCACACCACAGTTTCCAGGGGTCAATCCTGCAGCACTGCCTGCAAGCATTGATGTCCACATCCCACACCTATTTTTCGAGTATGTGGTATGGCCCAAAGGGCAGGTGTCTATTGCACCTCTCCAAGCAAGCTCAGAAAGCATTGCACAATGCTCAACACTCCATCAACCCTGTTCACACCCTCCTGAATCAGGTGAGGGCTCACAACCAGCCTCCTGCTCATGTGCAACTTTTTGTTCATGTCACTGACATCTCTTGTGCTCAGGCATGTCACCCATCTGTCATGCGCTGTCACACCACTGGGGCAGAAACAAAGTGGATGTGGGGCATGGGGTGTGGGGCATGAGGCATTAACCATGCACAGCCTACAGGGGTTCATGCCCAGCACACCAGAGGTGGTGTTCACATGCATGTGGATCTGCATGCTTGAGCATGGCATTGGTGGGGAGGAGGTGTTTCACAATGATGGGGTGGAGGGGCTGATGGCATGGCTGCTTGCACCCCTGGCTGCCAGATGGGAATGTGACAATGCAGAACTTGAAGGTATGCCCCACACACTTGAGGATGCAGCAGTGTCATGCCTTGGGCTGATGCCATTCTACCAGTTTTACATAGATCTGGTAGCACTGTATGTTGTGGTGTCATTTGGACACACAACCTTTGTGGCATTGGTGGTGATGCTGCTGGCAATGCAATGCATGGTGGATTCCTGACATGCATTGTGGTGTGGGGGCATGGGCAGGCATGTGGGTGACATCCTGGGGAGCATGCAGGTGCTGATTGATAATGTTGTCTGTACAGGCATGGTCAGAGTGCAGGAGTACCTGTATCCAATTGAGTGGAATGCTGGGCTGTTGGGCATGTACATGACCATGCTGGTGTCACAGGATGGGAGCATGCAAGGGTTTCTGAGGTTCATGGTGGTAACATCATGTTACATGTATGGTGTGGGCAGATCCTGATGTGGATGGGGAGAAGGATGGGACAGGCACAGACACAGAGAGACAGATGAGATAGCTGAGAACAGTGCTTGGATGTGGGGGCACAGACTCAGACATGGTCAGGGATGGGGTGCTGTATCAGCAACATACCTGAGGTGTCTTGGTGTATTGGAGTGGGGAGTTTGGTGATGGAAGATGGCCAGAGCACCTTGTGTTTGTGTGCCAGTTGATGGGCAAGGGAAAGGTGGACCAGGTGTGGGGATTATTGGCATCAGCATAGCTGTCATTTTTAGACCATGGATGGTACACCACTATCAACTAATGTAACTGCTTGGATACATATCATTCACCATGTAGCAGGTTCTATTGGAAGAGAAAGTTTGACTGCAGTGTGAGAGAATCACCATGCAAGCAAGATGGGATGGATTCAATGTAGCTGTTGCATACAATCTATTCCATCCTGGACCTGGCGCACATGCACTGCTATGATAATGTATTGGTAAGTCTCCTGTTAGTGCTAGCTACATTCAACTTAGCCTCACAAATTGTGTTCATCCCACTACTTTGTGTAATGATATGATATGAGAGTCATTCCTAGTCATTCTAACTGGATAGAGTGTGGTACATGAGGGCAAATGTTGTGTACATAATAAATCTCCTATAGCCACACCTAGGTCACATTCAATTTTTCCCCATAGACAGCACATGTTTGTATCACTATTTTGATTGGCCCTTATTCCTCCCATTTCCCTGGTCTCACCATGGGCCATTCAAAACTTTACAAGACCCCCAAGGAAAGAGTGCTCACAGCTCATTCCTACCAGGCCAAGTACTATGCAAAGTATGTTCAACCTTGTCTAGCACCAGGCCATGGTCACCTACCCTATAACACTTAGAAATTGAGAAATCATCAGCAAGAAACTGTCATGTAAATGCAATGCAATGAAAGCCTTTGGACTCAATTTACAGTAAGTCACCCCCTTTGCCATTGCCATTCAACATCAACAAGTGGTATTAGGGTTAAGAGCTCAGCACTGCTCATGGGTGAACCCTCATCAAACAGCATGACACTGCTACATTGGTAGGTGAATTCATAAGTGAATCATGGGGTCAGGTAACTTATTGTAACTGCAAAGTCTGGGATGGTCAAAGCTTTGGCATAACCATGACAGCACTAGGTTGATGAGACAACCTGTTACGCTTGGTCCAGGTAGGAACGAGCATAGGCTCAAAGAACTAACTGTAGATCAAGGGGTTTGAGGTATTCAGACAAAGATGCTTGCCAAAAGGTCAAAGGGGTTGTCCAACGATGGAGCTGACAAAGGGGTTCAAAAGGGGTCATCCAACGATGAGGTCGATGAAGGAGATCAAGAGGGATCATTTGATGATGAAGTCAACAAAGGAGTTCAAAGGAGTTGTCTGACGATGGAGTCAACAAAAGAGTTCAAGGAGATTCAAGGTGATTAAGGTATGATTGAGCAGGACTAAGCTGAGGATACATCGAGTAAAGTGATGGCTTAAGTACTGCGAAGAATGGAAACTAATAGAAGGTCATAGAAGGTTTGTTACTAAGCAAAAGAAGATAGAACCCCCCATGAGAAATAGAAGCATAGATAACAAGAATAGAAAAGCAGAAATGAAAGATGTGCGACAAACACATTGTATGTTCTAGAGCACTCTAAAGAAGGTAAAAGGTACCAGGTTGGGCTGGTCCATCATAATAGAAAAAGAAACGAATTGTAACATTACCTCCAGAGTACATTCAAGGCTACGATGAAGAATAAAATCAAGAGAAAGAATCAGAAATCCATACATCTGTCTCCACCAGTGGAACCAGTCATGTTGGTGTATGCAGAGTCGTCATATCCTGGATCATTGTCGTTTAGGTCTAAGTCAGCAAGTTCTGAGTCAGGGGGAGAACAACAATGATGTTGACAAGGGTGAGGGGTTTGACGACGATGATAGGATGGGGGAGGAACTTGTCTAGGAGCTGAACTAGAGCTAGAGGACAGAGGGTCAGAGAGTCATTCAATGAGAGGCTGAGAAGGAGATGCGATGCCAGAATGCTTAGAGTGAGTGGAGGAAGCTGAGGATGAGGAGGAAGAAGTTACAGGGTTAAGGACACAGGAATGAGGGCATCAAGGACAGCGATGTTGGGGATGGCCGGGGCAATGATGAGCACAGTGGGGGCAGATGTAGTATGGACAATTGATGCAGATGTGAGAGAGTTGGTGGCAATGGAAGCATGCCCAGCTGTAGAGGTAATGATTGGGGGAGAGAGGTACATTACATTGTCCATCCCAGCTGACTTTGGCTCATTCCATGACAGCTAATTCCTCAAGAGTAAGGGGTTCCTCAGAGGCTTCAGGGGATGGGTTCTGATGGAGGTGACGGCATTTGTCAAGTTCTCGGGTATAGCGTAGAACATCCTTAGCTAGTTTGTCCATTTCCAGTTGGTGCATGACAGAAAGGACAAGGTTGGTAAGTTCAGTGCGGGTTTCATGGAGGGTGGCGATGTGTTCTGTGGGGTAGTCAGATATCTGGTTGGCAAGGGGGTAGAGACTATGGATTTCTTGAAAAAGAAGGAGAAGGATATCAAGGGGGGAGAAGGGTTCTAAATGAGTGCGAAGGGGAGTAATAAGGTGGGGGGTTTCAAGAAGGAGCATGAGGGAGGATTGTTCGGTGATGGGGAAGGGATCTGGATGAATGTGTTGGGTGTAGAGGGGTAATTCGACTGAGACAACTGGATTTGGGTCGAGAGCAGGGAGACATAGAGGGGGGGATGTAGGTCAGGGAATGCCCAGGTTGTAATTAGTGGAATCAAGGCCTTGGATACGATAGAGTAGAGGTGTGGTCCAGCCAGTGGTAGCAGCAGTGGAGGAGGGGGATCTAGTGGGAGTGGACATGTTTGGGTTTAGTGGATGGTGTGAAGGATGAGGGGGGAAAGATGTGAGGGTGGAGAGTTTTATACTTGGATAGGATCTCCTTGGCATGGTTGAACTCCAATTCAGGTAACCAGGAGTTTTCTTTGGCCGAGTATCCCTTCCATCGGACTAGGAATTTTCGGTTGTTTGGAGTTCCACAATGTTGGATAATCTTTTCCATTTCATATTCCTCTTCTCCATTGATAAGGTCAGGTGGAGGGGAGGGGAAGTTTGGTCTGTGTACGTCATTTTCGTGATAGGGCAATAACAGGGATGCATGGAAGACCAGGTGTATTTTCCATGTGCATGGAAGGTGGAGTTTATAGGTAAGGGAAGAGGGGACCTGGGTAATGGTAAATGGGCCTTCTCGCTTGGGAGTGAATTTTGGGTGGGAGATAAGGCATTTCAGATTTCAGGCTTCTAGCCAAACCTTGTCACCTTTACGGAAGGGAATAAACTTTCCATGGAAACAGGATTTCATGACTTGTCTGGCAAGTTCATGGGCCGCCAGGGCTTCGTCTCTAGCTGCAGAGAGGAGTTTGAGTTGTTCTTCAACTGCAGGGAGGTTGGTTTCAGTGATGATAGTGGGGAGGGGGTGAGGCTCAAATCCCATCATAAGGAAGAATGGGGATTTATTGGTGATGGAATGAGGGCAGTGGTTGTGTGCGAATTCGGTGTGAGAGATGAGATTGGACCATGTGGAAGGGGAATTGCTGCAGAAGATCCGAAGATAGGTTTCCACTTCTTGGTTTACCCATTCAGTTTCTCCATCGGATTGAGGGTGATATGCAGTGGAGAGGGAGAGGTTGTATCCAAGGAGTCGTCCAAGTTCTTTTGCAAAAAAGGAGGCAAACTGGGGTCCACAATCCAAGATGATTTTGTCATAGAGGCTGAACCAAGTGTAGACTTTATGGAAGAAAAGGGAGGCTATTCCTTCAGTGGAGATGGATTTCTTAGTAGGGCAGAGAATCACCCCCTTAGTAAGCCCATGGTCGACCAGAACCAAAAGACTGTCAAAGCCAGAAGAGACAGGGAGGTCCATGATGAGGTCACAGGAGATCTGTCGGAAAGGAATAGGAGAGGAGGAAATGATGGGGAAGAGGGGTGGGGAGGTAGGATGGGTGTTTGCTTTGGAGGACTGGCAGAGGGCGCATCCTTCAACGTATTTTCGCACGAACTGAGCAAGGCTGGGCCACCAGAATTTGGTGGCAACAAGTTGACGAGTCTTGAGATATCCAGGGTGACCAGCAGAGGTGTGGTCATGGTGTCATTCAACAATGGAGTGGCAAAGGTCAGGAGGAACATAGATACGTCCTTGGAAGGTGAGGATGCCAGCATTGTATTGCCAGTCAGAGAGATGAGAGCAGAATTGGGTGGGAATGTCACCAGTGGTGGCACGCAGAGCATCAAGGACAAGGGGGTCAGAAGCAGAGGAGGTGGCCAGTTTGGTTTGGAGGGAGGTATCAATGAGGTTGATGAAGAGAGTGTCAGGAAGAAGGGTGACATTGTTGTTATCTTCATCAGTTGGTGGAAGGAGGTCTGGGCAGTGAGAGAGGGCATCAGGTGCAGTGAGGGAGGAACCAGGGACATGGGTCAGGTGGAGGTCAAAGTCTGAGATGTCAAGCAGCCAACAAGCCTGTTGTTGGTTGAGTTTCTGAGGTTGGTGGAAATATGTAAGGTTTTTGTGATCAGTGAAAACTTCAACAGGGGAGGGAGATCCTTGGAGGTAATGGCACCAGGTTTTAAGACCTCAAATGATGGTGAGGAGTTCTCTGTCATAGATGTTATAGTTTTGTTTGGCAGGGGAGAAGGATTGTGAGAGGTAGGAACATGGATGCCACTCTCTGTTGGCGTCAGTTTGGAGGAGGACTCCACCAGATGCATATTTGGAAGCATCAGTGGTGATGGCAAAGGGGTGGGTGGGGCCCAGGAGGTGGAGGATTGGGCGACCAAGGAATAGCTGTTTGAGTTTGTTAAAGGATTGTTGGCAACTGGGAGACCAGTCCCAGGGTTGGTTTTTCTTGGTGAGATCGAGGAGGAGTCGTGTGATGTTGGAGTAGTTGGGGATAAATCGTCGGTAGAAGTTGGCAAATCCTAAAAAGGATCGGATGTCTTTGACTTTGGTGGGGGTTGGCCATTCACAAATGCCATCTAGCTTCACTGGGTCCATGGTGAGCTCATCTGGATGAATGATCATGCCAAGGTATTCAACCTCATTGGTAGCGAATGTGCATTTTTCAAGTTTAAGGTGAAGATCTAACTTGGTCATGTGTTGGAGTACTCGTTTGGTTTGCTCCTCGTGGGTTTTGGCATCAGGGGAGAAGATGAGGAGGTCGTCCATGTAAATGACTAGCCATCCTTCTGCAATCATATTGCAGAAGGACTTGTTCATGAATCATTGAAAGGTGGCAGGGGAGTTGCAAAGACCAAAGAACATGACTGTCAGTTTGAATAGTCCTTTGTGGGTGATGAATGCTGCTTTCCATTGATGACCATCTTTGATCCGGACATTGTTGTATCCCCAACGAACATCAAATTTGGTAAAGGTCTTGGCACCTTTGAGTTTATCAATGAGGTCGGATATGAGGGGAAGAGGGTAGGCATTGCAGATGGTATGTTCATTGATGTATCGATAGTCTTGACAGGGTCAAAGGCCACTGTCCTTCTTTTTAATGAAGAAGAAGGGGGAGGCTTGGGGGGAATTGGATGGGTGAATCTTTCCTGCTTTGAGGTTTTCGTCAAGGAATGCTTCAGTAGCAGCTTTTTCATTAGGGGAGAGGGGGTAGAGTTTGCCAACTTTCGGGGTGAAAGAATCATCGAGATTGATCTCATGGTCATAGGGTCGACTGGGAGGAATGTGGTTGGTTGCTTCCATTGAGAAGACGGAGGAGAAGGCAGAGTATTCAGGTGGGAGAGTTGCCTTTGGTTTGGCTTTTTTGGCAGCCATGGCCAGCTCTGTGGCTGTTGTGAGTTTGGCAATGGTGGCAGAGGGAATGAAGTGAGATCTGCAACGCATGATTTGGTTGATGATGCAGTTGTCATTAGCCTGTTGGAGGTATTGGGCTTTGGTATCTTTCTTCATGTAGTCATAGAGGTGTCCATCCCAGATGGAGTCAACTTGTACATGTCAGGGTGGGCGAGGGGTTGGCATCTGAGGGGTGGGGGTTGGTTTGGTGCGATTGTAGTACAATTCTTTGGATTGGTTGGAGTCGAGAGAGATGGATATCTCTCATTTAATCCAGTCGATGGTGGGGTTGACTTGTCTAAGCCAGGGAAGTCCAAGGATTACGTTTTCCTTTCCACAGTTGAGGATGTAGAATGTAACGTGGTGCAAGAGTTGTCCAATACGGACATAGAGCATGGTGGAGAAATGGATAAGACCATTTTTGTTTGAGGATTGGTCAACATTTTTGATGGCAATGGGGGAGGGGAGTCGTTCTTTCAGGAGGCGATGTTTTTGAACAAAGTCCCAGTCAATGCAGGAGATTTGTGCTCCAGAGTCAATGAGAGCACAAGTTCCAATGGCTTTTAAGTGCAATGGTTCAACAATTTCAATGGGAATTTGCATAGATTGCTTGGTAATTGACAATACAAGTACAGGAGCACATGTAAAAGAGGGAGAGCCTTGCATTGGGGAAGGTCTCTGTTCTAAAAATCCTTGTTGGGTGTGATAAAGGAGATCCTTGCTATGGTTTCTTCTTCATCATTGTCTTCGGCTTCTATGAGTCTTGGAACTTCTTCGACTTTTCTAACCTTCCTTTCTCCAGTTTTCTTTGGCTGGGAAGGGAAGTGGGGACAGTCACTTGAGAGGTGTCCAGGCTTTCAGCAGTGGAAGCAGAGCCCTTTGGTGATACAGTGTTTTTGCTCTTCTGGGGTTAACTTAGATACTTTGATAGCATCAACGTCCATGGCATCAGGGTCTTTCTGGGGGTGGGAGGAGGAGGAGGAGAACGAATGGTAGGGGGAGTTGGTCTTGCCTTGTTTTGCCATATCATTGGCCCTTCCCCATTGAGTGAGGAAGTGGGTGGCTTTGGCGTCCCATTCATTGATTTTGGTGGGGATGGTGTCCATGGACATGATGCGGCGCATGAGTTTGACATAGATGCCAGTGGAGAAATATCTGATGAGGATGTTTTGGTTGGTGATCCTGCAGATCTGGACATGGTTTTGGAATTCAGAGATATACTTAGTGAGGTTGGAGAGGGAGGGTTTTCCTTCCATCTTGGTAGAAGAGAGCCAGGTAATGGAGAGGGCAGCAGTGTCTCTGTGTTCAAAGGTGGTGTTGAACTCAGTAATAAAGTCCACATAGGTTCCAAAACCTTTGTTTGCATTGAGAGCGGCTTTTCGGAAAGAGGAGGCCCAAGTAAGGGCAGCTCCTTTGGTCATATACGAGAGGGCAAAGGCTATTTTCTTGGCATCGGTGGTATAGACTTCTTCGTTGACAAGGAGGTAGGTTCGGACAGAGTCCAACCAGGTGGTGGCTTTGGCATAGTCACCATCAAAGTTTTCAGGGGTGCCGATGCGAAGTTTGACTGGTTTCAAGGTCATGGTGGGTGGTTGTAGGGGGAGGAAGGGAGGGAGTGGGTGTGAGGGAATGAATTGACAAGGGGGAATGGGAGTAGAGGGTGGGGGAGGAAGAAGGAGGGGTCTAGTTACAGTAGAGGTGAGGAGAGGTGGTGTTGGTTCCCTGGGAGAGACATCTGGGGCAGGGGTAAATGTTTCTTCATCAGAGTGTTTGGTGGAGGAGGGGGATTCTGAGGGGACTCAATAAGAGCATCATAGTGCCCTTTCAAGGGCTCTTGGTGTTCGAGGGGAGGAAATGGTGAGAGACTACAGTGATGGTAGCTCAAAAAGAAGAGCTTAGTCCTTTTGTTATGCTTGGTCCAGGTAGGAACGAGCATAGGCTCAAAGAACTAACCATAGATCAAGGGGTTCGAGGTATTTGGACAAAGATGCTTGCTGAAAGGTCAAAGGGGTTGTCCAATGATGGAGCTGACAAAGGGGTTCAAAGGGGGTCGTCCAACGATGAGGTCAATGAAGGAGATCAAAAGGGATCGTTTGACGATGAAGTCAATGAAGAAGTTCAAAGGAGTTGTCCAGCGATGGAGTCGACAAAAGAGTTCAAGGAGATTCAAGGTGATCAAGGTATGATTGAGCAGGACTAAGCTGAGGATACATCAAGTAAAGCGATGGCTTAAGTACTGTGAAGAATGGAAACTAATAGAAGGTCATAGAAGGTTTGTTACTAAGCAAAAGAAGATAGAACCTTCCATGAGAAATAGAAGCATAGATAACAAGAATAGAAAAGCGGAAATGAAAGGTGTGCGACAAACATGTTGTATGTTCTAGAGCACTCTAAAGAAGGTAAAAGGTACCAGGTCGGGCCAGTCCATCATAATAGAAAAAGAAACGAATCGTAACACAACCAGGCAGGTAAGTTCAGTTGTTACTGATGCATGGGTCTGTAAATAATATAGACAGGACTCTTGAACTTCATGACTCAGAGGCTGATATCAAATCTGTCCTCCACAAGGTCATTGGTGCCTCATCATGCAAATGGCTCCATGCACTTTGTGAGCATTTTCTCACCTCAGGGCAACACACTGAGATTTCTGACATGCATTTGGTGGTCCAAAAACTTTATGACCACATGCAAAAACTGGCTTACAAGAACTGGGCACCCACCAATGTGATGAGTACACAGGAGAGTCCATTCTCCAAATCTGTCCACACTGTCATGATGATGTTGGAGGATCTCCTTATGAATGTGATGGAGGGCACTGATGTGAAGGAACTTGTACATCATGGCATGATGCTATACCAGGTAGCCCCCAATGTCACATTCCTTGGCAGTTAGGTTAGCTCAACTGTACATATGATCTCTAGGGGCTGCACAGCCACACATACAACCTCCTTCAGGTCCAATCCAGATTCCAAGATGGCTGTGTAGTCTGGAGAATGGAGTGCCCAAGAATGACTACACCATTGATATGGTGCAAGCCTGATTTTCAAACAGAATTTTTGTTGATTTGTGTTAGTCTGAACCCAGGATAACAGAGTGCCCAAGAATGACTATGCCATTTATGTGATATGAGCCTGATTTTCAACAGAATTTTTGTTGAATTGTGTTACCCAGGAGAATGGAGTGCCCAAGGATGACTATGCTGTCTATGTGGTACAAGCCTAATTTCAAACAGAATGTTTGTTGAATTGTATCACCCAGGAGAACAGCATCAGGAAAATTTTAATGAAATGATAATTCCAGATAATCCCATACAGCCATGGAAGTGTGGTTGATAATAGATTATAATGGCATATAATTGGCCTTCCATGGCTATATGGCATTATCTGGGATTATCATTTCATTAAATATTTCCTGATGAGAGCACCCTAGGATAACTATGCTGTTTATGTAGTATGAGCCTGATTTTCAGCAGAATGTTTGTTGATTCACATTAACCCACTCTTTAAAGCAGGCACATAACTGTCTTGGTATATCCCCCCATACACCTACCTGTCTTTTCTCCAGCATGCACTCATACCCTCTGGCCTCCTTTTGCTATTTTCATACTTTTTTTTTTTTGCTTCTGCATTTACTCTCATCCCTTGAGTACCCTGCTGTTGCATCTGAGTCTCACCCTCCACACACCTTGCCACTGTTAAAAAGCTGTGTTAGATCTGCTAAGGTGAGTAAATAGATATGTAACTACCTTCTAATGCTGATTGGTTCTAGATGCCCATTGAATGGACCACAAATGAACAAAAGGCCTTCCTTCAGGAAGAGCTCATCACATTCAAGCATGTGGGCAGCTGGTGCTACTCAAAACATTGGTCCACCCTCTACCAGAAATGGTTTCAGAGGTGGCCAGAGCTCCTGCTCATACTCCCTGATGTACAGGCTGATACCAACATGACTAAACAGCAAGCTGATGTCCTTTCAAAAGCTGTTCTTGCATGCCAGCAACAGCTCTGCTGTTGGATGCATTGGCATGCCAGTGCTGGCCAGAACTGTTCCACCAATAACAGGATGGTGAAAATTATCAGTGACCTCCTTAAACCCAAAACACGCACAAAGAAACCTTGAGAAGTATACTCTAAAAGTTATTACAGGATGCATATTCAGCCAGAGATATCAGCTGGTATGCCCATTGCTGATGTCAACAAGAAGATATGTGAAATGTTTGAGAACAAGTCAGCTGAGAACAGGTTGGAGATTTTCAAGTTATGCAAGGAACAGAAGCAAGACATGAAGAAAAGAACTGCAAAGATAATGGGTGTTACATTTCACTTCTGTGTATGATAGACTGGCCCAACCTGGTATCTTTTTCTTTAAAGTGTTCTAGAACATACAATGTGTTTGCTGCACACCATTCATTTCCATTCTCTATTCTTGTTATCTTTGCTTCTGTTTCTCATGAAATATTCTATTTTTGTTTGCTTAGTAACAAACCTTCCATGACATTCCATTAGTTTCCATTTCTCACAGTACTTAAGCCATCATTATACTTGATGTATCTTCAGCTTAGTCCTGCTCAATCTTACCTCGATTCTCTGAAACTCTCTGAACCCCTTCATTGACTTCTTCATTGGACAACCTCTCTGAAATCTCATCAACTTTTATTGTCAACTGAACCCTTGACCCTCTGGCAAGCCTCCTTGTCCACATATCTTTGAATCCTTGACTTCATTGTTAGTCCTTTGAGCCTATGCTTGTTCCTACCCAGACCAAGCGTAACAAAAGGACTAAGCTACTCTTTTCAGGCTACCATCATTGTAGTTCCCACCATTTCCTCCCCTTGAACACCCAGAGCCCTAGAAAGGGCACTACAATGCTCTTATCAAGTTCCCTCAGAATCCCCCCCCTCCACTGAACACTTGAACAAAGATTTCAACATCCCTCTTGACTCCCTTGAACAAGAAGAAATTTTTGCCCCAGCCCCAGACATCTCTCTCAGAGTACCTATGCCACCTCTCCCCACCTCCACTGTAACCAGACCCCTCCTCCCTCCCAAACCCCCCTCCACCCCCACTCCCCCTCGACAATTCATTCCCCCACACCCACTTCACTCCACCATGACATCAAAACCAGTTGAACTCCACATTGGTACTCCTGAATACTTCGATGGTGACTATGCCAAAGCCATGATCTGGTTGGACTCTGTCCAAACCTATCTCCTTGTCAATGAAGAAGTCTACACCACCAATGCTAAGAAGATTGCCTTTGCCCTTTCATATATGGCCAAAGGAGCTGCCCTTACTTGGGCCTCTTCTTTCCAAAAAACTGCCCTCAGCACCAACAAAGGTTTTGGAACCTATGAGGACTTTATAAAGGTGTTCAACACTACCTTCAAACACAAGGATACTGCCACCCTCTCCATCACCTGGCTCTCCACCACCAAGATGGAAGGAAAACCCTCTCTCTCCAACCTTACTAAGTACATCTCTGAATTCTGAAACCACATCCAGATCAGCAGAATCACCAACCAAAACATCCTCATCAGATACTTCTCCACTGGCATCTATGTCAAACTTATGTGCCACATCATGTCTATGGACACCATCCCCACCAAAATTGATGAATGGTACACCAAAGCCACCCACTTCCTCACTCAATGGGGAAGGGCAGATGACATGGCAAAACAAGGCAAGACAAACCTCCCCTACCATTCATTCTCCTCCTCCTCCTCCTGCCCCCAGAAAGACCCTGATGTCATGGATATTGACACTATCAAAGTATCCAAAATGACTCCAGAAGAACAAAAATGCTGTATCACCAAAGGACTTTGTTTCCACTGCTGCAAACCTGGACATCTCTCAGGTGAATGCCCCCACTTTCCTTCTCAGCTGAAGAAAATTGGAGAAAGAAAGGTTAGGAAGGTTGAAGAAGTCCCAAGGCTAGTAGAAGTTGAGGACAATGATGAAGAAGAAACTGTGGCCAGAATCTCCTTCACTTCACCCAACAAGGATTTTTAGAAAGGAGACCTTCCCCAACACAAGGCTCTTCTTCTTTTACGTGCACCCCTGTACTTGTATCATCAATTACAAAGCAATCCATGCAAATCCTAATCAAATTGTCAAACCATCACCCCTAAAAGCTGTTGGAACCTGCACTCTCATCGACTCTGGAGTGCAAATCTCTTGCATCAACTGGAACTTTGTTCAAAAACATTGCCTCCCAAAAGAACAACTCCCTTCCTCCATCACTGTCTGAAATGTCAACCAATCCTCGAACAAAAACAGTCTTATCTGTTTCTCCACCATGCTTTATGTCTGCATCAGTCAACTCACACATCATGTCATGTTCTACATCCTTAACTGTGGAAAGGAGAACATAATCCTTGGACTCCCCTGGTTTAAACAAGCCAACCCCACCATTGACTGGATCAAATGAGAGCTATCTATTTCCCTTGACTCTGACCAATCCAAAGATCTATACTACAACTGTACCAAACCACCCCCCACCCCCCAAATGTCTACCACTCACCCACCCTGCCATATACAGGTTGATTTCATCTGGGATGGATGTCTCTACAATTATATGGAGAAAGAAACCAAGGCACAATATGTTATGCTTGGTCCGGGTAGGAATGAGCATAGACTCAAAGAACTAATCAATGGGTCAAGGGTTCGGGGAATTTGGACAAGGGAGGCTTGCCAAATAACAAAGGGGTCGTCCGACAGTGAGTCGACAAAGGGTTCAAGGGTAATCATCCGATGATGAGTCGACGAAGGGTTCAAGGATAATTGTCCGACGATAGAGTCAACAAAGGGTTCAAAGGTAATTGTCTGATGATGGAGTCGATGAAGAGTTTCAAGGGATTTGTCCGACAATGAGGTCGACAAGGGATTCGAGGAGATCAAGGTAGAATTGAGCAGGACTAAGCTGAGGTTACATCGAGTAAGATGGTGGCTTAAGTACTGCAAAGAATAGAAACTAATAGAAAGTCATGGAAGGTTGGTTACTAAGCGAAGTGAAGATAGAACCTTCCACAAGAAATAGAAGCGTAGATAACAAGAATAGAAAGTGGAAATGAAAGGTGTGTGACGAACATGTTGTATGTTCTAGAGCACTTTAAAGAAAGTAAAGATACCAGGTCGGGCTGGTCTATTGTATCGAAGAGTAAGAAGTAAAAAGAAATGAATCATAACATTACCTCCGGAGTACATTCAAAGCTATGATGAAGAATAAAATCAAAGAAAAATTAGAAATCCATACATCTACCTCCACCGGGTGAACCAGTCATGTTGGTGTAAGCAGAGTCGTCGTACCCTGGGTCATTATCGTTTAGGTCAAGATCAGCAAGGTCTAAGTCTGGGGAAGGGCGATGATGACGTTGGCAAGGGTGAGGAGTTTGACGGCGACGATAAGACGGAGGGGGAACTTGTCTAGGAACAGAATTAGAGCTAGAGGATGGGGAGTTGGAGAGTCATTCAATGAGAGGTTGAGAGGAGGATGCGATGCCAGAACGCCTAGAACGAGTGGAGGAAGCTGAGGAAGAGGAGGAGGAGGTGACAGGGTTAAGGGTATGAGGGCGAGGACGTCGAGGGCAGCGATGTTGGGGATGGCCAGGACGATGGCGAGCACAGTGGGGACAGATGTAGTATGGGCAGTTGATACGGATGTGGGAGAGTCAGTGACAGTGGAAACACGCCCGGCTATAGAGGTAATGATCAGGGGAGAGAGGTACATTACATTGTCCATCCCAACTGACTTCTGCTTGTTCCATGACAGCGAGTTCCTCGAGAGTGAGGGATTCCTCGGAAGCTTCAGGGGAAGGGTTCTGATGAAGGTGGCGGTGTTTGTCAAGTTCTCAGGTATAGCATAGAACATCCTTAGCTAGTTTGTCCATTTCCAGTTGGTGCATGATGGAGAGGACAAGGTTGGTGAGTTCAGTGCAGGTTTCATGAAGGGTAGCGACAAGTTCTGTTGGATAATCCAACATCTGGTTGGCAAGAGGGTAAAGACTATGGATTTCTTGGAAGAGGAGGAAAAGGGTATCAAGGGGCGAGAAAGGTTCTAAATGAGCGCGAAGGGGGGTGAGGAGATGGGGAGTTTCAAGGAGAAGCATGAGAGAGGATTGTTCAGTGATGGGAAAGGGGTCTGGACAGATACGTTGGGTGTAAAGGGGTAGCTTGACAGAGACTACTGGGTTAGGATCGAGAGGGGGAAGACATAGAGGAGGGGACGTAGACCTGGGAATGCCTGGGTTGTAATTAGTGGAGTCGAGGCCTTGGATACAATAGAGTAAGGGAGTGGTCCAGCCAGTGATAGCAGCAGTGGGAGAGGGGGATCTAGCGGGGGCAGACATGTTTGGGCTTAGGTGATGAAGGGGAGAATGAAGGGGAAAAGATGTGAGGGTGGAGGGTTTTATACTTGAATAGGATTTCCTTGGCATGGTTAAACTCCGATTCGGGTAGCCAGGAGTCTTCTTTGGCCGAATATCCTTTCCATCGGACTAAGAATTTTCGGTTGTGCAGAGTTCCATGGTGTTGGATAATCTTATCCATTTCGTATTCCTCTTCTCCGTTGATAAGGTCAGGTGGAGGGGAAGGAAAGTTCGGTCCATGTATGTCATTTTCGTGATAGGGTGATAACAGGGAAGCATGGAAGACCGGGTGTATTTTCCAAGTACGTGGGAGACGGAGTTTGTAGGTAAGGGAAGAGAGGACCTGGGTAATGGTAAATGGGCCTTCTCATTTGGGGGCGAACTTCGGATGGGAGATAAGGCATTTTAGGTTTTGGGCTTCTAGCCAAACCTTGTCGCCTTTACGGAAAGGAGTGAATTTTCCATGGAAACAGGATTTCATGACTTGTCTGGCAAGTTCGTGGGCCGCCAGGGCTTTGTCTCTAGCTGTGGAGAGGAGTTTCAGTCGGTCTTCGACTGCAGGGAGGTTGGTCTCAGCCAGGATAGTGGGGAGGGGGTGAGGTTCAAATCCCATCATGAGGAAAAATGGCGATTTGTTGGTGATGGAGTGAGGGCAGTGATTGTGTGTGAATTTGGCGTGGGAGATGAGGTCAGACCATGTGGAGGGGGAATTGCCGCAAAAGATCCGAAGATAGGTCTCCACCTCTTGGTTTACTCATTCAGTTTCTCCATTGGATTGAGGATGGTAGGCCGTGGAGAGGGAGAGGTTGTATCCAAGGAGTCGTCCAAGTTCTTTGTGAAGGAGGAAGCAAATTGGGGTCCATGATCCAAGATGATTTTGTCGTAGAGGCTGAACCAAGTGTAGACTTTATGAAAAAAGAGGGAGGCAATCCCTTCGGCAGAGATGGATTTCTTAGTGGGACAGAGAATCACCCCCTTAGTAAGCCCATGGTTGACCATGACCAAAAGACTGTCAAAACCTGAAGAGACAGGGAGGTCCGTGATGAGGTCACAGGATATCTGCCGAAAGGGAATGCTGGAGGAAGAGACGATGGGGGAGAGGGGGGGAGAGGTAGGATGGGTGTTCGCTTTAGAGGATTGACAGAGGGCGCATCCTTCAATGTATTTTCGCATGAATTGAGCGAGACCGGGCCACCAGAACTCGGCAGCGACGAGTTGACAAGTTTTAAGATATCCAGGGTGACCAGCAGAGGTATGGTCATGGTGTCGTTCAACGATGGGGCAGCGGAGGTCAGGGGGAACATAGATACGTCCCTGGAAAGTGAGGACGCCAGTGTCGTATTGCCAGTCGGAGAGACGAGAACAGAATCGGGCAGGGATATCACTGGTGGTGGTGCATAGCGCATCCAAGACAAGGGGGTCAGAGGCGGAGGAGGCAGCCAGTTTGGTTTGTAGGGAGGTGTTGATGAGGTTTACAAAAAGAGTGTCAGGGAGGAGAGTTACATTGTCGTTATCTTCGTCAGTTGGTGGAAGAAGATCTGGGTGACGAGAGAGAGCATCCAGTGCAGCAAGGGAGGTTCCAGGAACATGGGTCAAGTGAAGGTCAAAGTCAGAAATGTCAAGCAGCCAGCGAGTCTGTCGTCGGTTGAATTTCTGGGGTTGGCGGAAGTACATGAGGTTTTTATGATCTGTGAAGACTTTGACAGGGAAGGGAGATCCTTGGAGGTAGTGGCACCAGGCTTTGAGGCCATGAATGACAGCAAGAAGTTCCCTATCGTAAATGTCGTAGTTTCGTTCGGCGGGGGAGAAGGATTGTGAGAGGTAGGAGAATGGATGCCAATCTCCATTGGCGTCGGTTTGGAGGAGGACTCTGCCAGAGGCATATTTGGAGGTGTCAGTGGCGATGGCAAAGGGATGGGCGGGGTCTGGAAGATGGAGGATTGGACGACTAAGGAATAGTTGTTTGAGCTCATCAAAGGATTGTTGGCAATTGGAAGACCAGTCCCACAGTTGGTTCTTCTTAGTAAGGTCAAGGAGGGGGCAAGCGATGTTGGAGTAGTCGGCAATGAATTGCCAGTAGAAGTTAGCAAACCCTAAGAAAGAGTGGACGTCTTTGACTTTGGCAGGGGTTGGCCATTCTCGAATGCCATCCAGTTTCACTGGATCCATGACAAGCTTGTCGGGGCATATGATCATGCCAAGGTACTCAACCTCGTTGGTAGCAAACGTGCATTTCTTGAGTTCAAGGTGAAGATCTAACTTGGTCATGCGTTGGAGTACTCGTTTGGTTCGCTCCTCATGGGTTTTGGCGTTGGGGGAGAAGATGAGAAGATCATCCATGTAGATGACGAGCCATCCTTCTGCAATCATATCATGGAAGGAGTCGTTCATGAAATGTTGGAAGGTGGCGGGGGAGTTGCAAAGACCAAAGAACATGACTGTTGGTTCAAACAGTCCCTTGTGGGTGATAAATGCTGCTTTCCATTGATGACCATCTTTGATGCGGACATTGTTATATCCCCAATGAACATCAAACTTGGTAAAGGTTTTGGCACCCTTAAGTTTATCGACGAGATTGGATATGA
Organism: Boletales sp. KT-2023b; assembly: GCA_038089675.1. Classification (NCBI taxonomy): domain Eukaryota; kingdom Fungi; phylum Basidiomycota; class Agaricomycetes; order Boletales; species Boletales sp. KT-2023b. The sequence goes on along the minus strand of JBBPLE010000280.1, from coordinate 16,787 downwards.
GGGGAAGAGGATAAGCATTGCGGATGGTATGTTCATTGATGTAGCGATAGTCTTGACAGGGTCGTAGGCCACCATCCTTCTTTTTAACGAAGAAGAAGGGGGAAGCTTGGGGAGAGTTGGATGGGTGAATCTTCCCTGCTTTGAGGTTCTCATCGAGGAATGCATCAGTAGCAGCTTTTTTGTCAGGGGAGAGAGGATAAATTTTGCCAACTTTTGGGGTGAAAGAGTTGTCAAGATTGATCTCATGGTCATAGGGCTGGCTAGGGGGGACATGGTTGGTTGCTTCTTTCGAGAAGACTGAGGCAAATGATGAGTATTTGGGTGGGAGAGTTGCCTTAGGTTTGGCCTTTTCAGCGGCCATAGCTAGCTCAGTGGCAGTCGTAATTTTAGTGATGGTGGCGGAGGGGATAAAGCAAGATCCACAGCACATGATCCGATTGATGATTCGGTTGTCATTGGCCTGTTGGAGGTATCAGGCTTCGGTGTCTTTCTTCATGTAATCATAGAGACGTCTGTCCCAGTTGGAGTCGATTTGTACATGTCGGGGTGGGCGAGGGGTTGGCATCTGAGGGGTAGGAGTTGGTCTAGTACGATTGTAATACAGCTCCTGGGATTGATCAGAGTTGAGGGAGATGGACAGCTCTCACTTGGTCCAGTCAATGGTAGGATTGGCTTGTCTAAGCCAGGGGAGTCCAAGGATTACATTCTCCTTTCCACAGTTAAGGATGTAGAACATGACACAGTGCATGAGTTGTCTGATACGGACATAGAGTGTGGTGGAAAAACAGATAAGACTGTTCTTGTTCAAGGATTGGTTGACATTTTTGACAGCGATGGGGGAGGGGAGTCGTTCTTTCGGGAGACAATGTTTTTGAACAAAGTCCCAATCGATGCAAGAGATTTGTGCTCCAGAGTCAACGAGAGCACGAGTTCCAATGGCTTTTAGGTGCGACAGTTCGATGATTTCAATGGGGATTTGCATAAATTGTTTGGTAATTGACAATACAAGTACAGGAGTGCATGTAAAAGAGGGAGAGCCTTGCGTTGGGGAAGGTCTCCATTCTAAAAATCCTCATTGGAGGGTACAAAGGAGATTCTTGCTATGGTTTCTTCTTCGTCATCGCCCTCAACTTCTACTAGCCTGGGGACTTCTTCGACCTTTCTAACCTTCCTTTCTCTGGTCTTCTTCAGCTGGGAGGGGAAGTTTAGGCAATTGCCTGAGAGGTGTCCGGGTTTTTGGCAACAGAAACAGAGCCCTTTAGCGATACAATGTTTTCGCTCTTCTGGGGTTAACTTCGATACCTTGATGGCATCAACGTCCATAGCATCAGGGTCTTTCTGGGGGTGGGAGGAAGAGGAGGAGAATGAATGGCAGGAGGTGGTGGTCTTGCCTCACTTTGCCATGTCATCAGCTCTTCCCCATTGGGTGAGGAAGTGAGTGGACTTGGCATACCATTCGTTGATCTTTGTGGGGATGGTGTCCATAGACATGATGTGATGCATGAGTTTGGTGTAGATGCCAGTAGAGAAGTATCCGATGAGGACGTTTTGGTTGGTGATCCCGCAGATCTGGATGTGGTTCTGGAATTCGGAGATATATTTGGTGAGGTCGGAGAGGGAGGGCTTTCCTTCTATCTTGGTTGAAGAGAGCCAGGTGATGGAGAGGGTGATGGTGTCCTTGTGTTCAAAGGTGGTGTTGAATTCGGTGATAAAGCCTGCATAGGTTCTGAAGCCCTTGTTTCTGCTGAGAGTGGCTTTTCGGTAGGAGGAGGCCCAAGTAAGGGCAGCTCCTTTAGTCATATACGAGAGAGCGAAGGCGATCTTCTTGGCATCTGTGGTATAGACTTCTTCGTTGACGAGGAGGTAGGTTCAGACAGAGTCCAACCAGATAGTAGCTTTGGTGTAGTCACCATCAAAGTTTTCAGGGGTACCAATGCGAAGTTCGACTGGTTTTGAGGTCATGGTGGAGTGGGGTGGTTGTGGAGGAAGGAAGGGGGGAAGTGGATGTGAGGGAACAAACTGATGAGGGGGAATGGGAATGGAGGATGGGGGAGGAAGGAAGAGCAGTCTAGTTACAGTGGGGGTGGGGAGTGGTGGAGTTGGTTCCCTAGGAGAAACGTCTGGGGCAGGGGTAAAGGTTTCGTCATCTGATGATTTAGGGGATTCAGAGGGGACTCAGTAAGAGTGTCGTAGTGCCCGTTCAAGGGCTCCTGGTGTTTGAGGGGAGGAAATGGTGAGAGACTACAGCAATGGTAGCTCGAAAAGAGGAGCTTAGTCCTTTTGTTACGCTTGGTCTGGGTAGGAACGAGTGTAGGCTCAAAGAACTAATCAATGGGTCAAGGGTTCGGGGAATTCGGACAAGGGAGGCTTGCCGAATAACAAAGGGGTCATCTGACAGTGAGTCGACAAAGGGTTCAAGGGTAATCATCCAACGATGAGTTGACGAAGGGTTCAAGGATAATTGTCCAACGATAGAGTCGACGAAGGGTTCAAAGGTAATTGTCCGACGATGGAGTCGATGAAGAGTTTCAAGGGATTTGTCCGACGATGAGGTCGATGAGGGATTCGAGGAGATCAAGGTAGAATTGAGCAGGACTAAGCTGAGGTTACATTGAGTAAGACGGCGGCTTAAGTACTGCGAAGAATAGAAACTAATAGAAAGTCATGGAAGGTTGGTTACTAAGCGAAGTGAAGATAGAACCTTCCATGAGAAATAGAAGTGTAGATAACAAGAATAGAAAGCGGAAATGAAAGGTGTGTGACGAACACGTTGTATGTTCTAGAGCACTTTAAAGAAAGTAAAGATACCAGGTCGGGCTGGTCTATTGTATCGAAGAGTAAGAAGTAAAAAGAAATGAATCATAACACAATACCTCCTATGGGCCAACAACAACTGCATCATCAATTGAATCATCCACTGTGGATCCCGCTTCATTCCTGCCACCACCATCACCAAACTCACAACATCCACAGAACTGGCTATGGCTGCTGAAAAAGCCAAACCAAAGGCAACTCTCCCACCCAAATACTCTGCCTTTTCCTCCATCTTCTCCAAAGAAGCAACCAACCATGTTCCCCCCAGCCAACCCTACAACCACAAAACCAACTTTGATGACTCCTTTACCCCAAAGATTGGCAAGCTTTATCCCCTCTCCCCTGACAAAAGAGCTGCCACTGAAGCTTTCCTTGACGAAAATCTCAAGGCAGGAAAAATCCATGCATCCGACTCCCCTCAAGCTGCCCCCTTTTTCTTCATTAAAAAGAAAGATGGTGGTCTCCATCCCTGCCAGGACTATTGATATGTCAACAAACATACCATCTGTGATGCCTACCCCCTCCCCCTCATATCTGACCTTGTCGACAAACTCAAAGGTGCCAAGATCTTTACCAAATTTGATGTTCATTGGGGTTACAACAATGTCCATATCAAGGACAGTTATCAATGGAAAGCAGTGTTCATTACACACAAAGGATTATTCAAACCAACTGACATGTTCTTTGGTCTCTGCAATTCTCCTGCCACTTTCCAATGCTTCATGAATGACTCCTTCTGTGATATGATCACAGAAGGATGGCTAGTCATCTACATGGATGACCTCCTCATCTTTTCCCCCAATGCCAAAACCCATGAAAAACAAACTAAACAAGTTCTCCAATGCATGACCAAGTTAGACCTTCACCTCAAACTCGACAAATACAAGTTCATTACCGATGAGGTTGAATACCTCAGCATGATCATTTGCCCTGATGAACTTGCCATGGACCCAGTAAAACTAGATGGCATTCGTGAATGGCCTACCCCTGCCAAAATCAGGGACATCTGCTTCTTCTTAAGATTTGCCAACTTCTATTGACATTTCATCCCCAACTACTCCAACATTGCACACCCCTTCCTTGACCTCACAAAGGAGAACCAACCCTGGGACTGGTCTCCTAACTGCCAACAAGCCTTTGATGAACTCAAACAATTGTTCCTTTGTTGTCCAATCCTCCACCTCCCTGACCCTGCTCACCCCTTTGCCATTGCTACTGATGCCTCCAAATATACCTCTGGTGGGGTCCTTCTTCAAACTGACACCAACAGTGATTGGCATCCATGCTTGTACCTCTCTCAATCCTTCTCCCCCACCGAACACAACTACAACATCTACAACAGAGAACTCCTCACTGTCATTCATGGCCTCAAGACCTGGCATCACTACCTCCAAGGATCCCCCTTCCCTATCGAAGTCTTCACAGATCATAAGAACCTCACATACTTCCACCAACCTCAGAAACTTAATTGTTGACAGGCTCGTTGGTTACTTGATATTTCAGATTTCAACCTCCACCTCACCCACATCCCTGGCACCTCCCTTGCAGCACTGGATGCTCTCTCTCACCAACTGGACCTCCTCCCATCCACCAATGATGACAATGACAATGTCACTCTCCTTCCTGACACCCTATTTGTCAACCTCATCAACACCTCTCTCCAAAACAAACTAGCCACCTCCTCTGCCTCAGACCCCCTTGTCCTGGATGCCCTGTGTGCTACCACCGGTGACATTCCTGCTCAGTTCTGCTCTCAACTCTCTGACTGGCAATACAATGCTGGTATTCTCACCTTCCAAGGACGTGTCTACATTCCCCCTGACCTCCATCAATCTATTGTTGAACACCACCATGATCACACCTCTGCTAGACACCCTGGATACCTTAAAACTTGCCAGCTTGTTGCTGCTGAATTTTGGTGGCCAGGCCTTGCTCAGTTCATCCACAAATTTGTCAAAGGATGCACCCTTTGCCAGTCATCAAAGACAAACACCAATCCCACTGTTCCTCCCCTCTTCACTATCACCTCTTCCTCCTCTATCCCTTTCCAACAGGTCTTCTGTGACCTTATCACCAACCTCCCCATTTCCTCTGGCTTTGACAGTCTTTTGGTCATGGTTGACCATGGGCTTACTAAGGGGGTGATTCTCTGCCCTACCAAGAAATCTGTCTCCACTGAAGGAATCACCTCCCTCTTTTTCCACAAAGTCTACACCTGGTTTTGCCTCTATGACAAAATCATCTCCAATCATGGCCCCCAATTCACCTCCTCCTTCACAAAGGAACTTGGACAACTCCTTGGATACAACCTTTCCCTCTCCATTGCATACCACCCTCAATCTGATGGAGAAACTGAACAGGTAAATCAGGAAATAGAAACCTACCTTTGGATCTTCTGTGGCAACTCCCCCTCCACATGGGCCAGTCTCATCTCCCATGCCAAATTCACACACAATCACTGTCCCCATTCTGTCACCAACAAATCCCCATTCTTTCTCATGATAGGCTTCTTACCCCACCCCCTTCCCACCATCATCACCAAAACCAACCTTCCTGCAATCAAAAAACAACTTAAACTCCTCTCTGCAGCTCAAGACAAAGCCCTGGTGGCACACAAACTAGCTAGACAAGTTATAAAATCCCATTTCCATGGAAAGTTCACTCCCTTTTGTAAAGGTGACAAAGTTTGGCTAGAAGCCCAAAACTTATCTCCCATCTGAAGTTCACCCCCAAGTGAGAAGGTCCATTTACCATTACCCAGGTCCTCTCCCCCCTTACTTATAAACTTTGCCTCCCATGCACATGGAAAATACACCCGGTCTTCCACACCTCCCTATTATCACCCTATCACAAAAATGACTTACATGGACTGAACTTCCCTTCCCCTCCACCTGACCTTATCAACAGAGAAGAGGAATATGAAATGGAAAGAATTATCTGACACCATGGAACCCTGAACAACCAAAAATTCCTAGTCTGATGGAAAGGATACTTGGCTGAAGAAGATTCATGGCTACCCAAATTGGAGTTTAACCATGCAAAGGAAATTCTCTCCAACTATAAAACCCTTCACCCTCATGTCTTCCCTTTCCCACCCCCCACATCATCCACTAAGCCAAAAAATGTCTGCTCCCATTAGATCCCCCTCCCCCACTGCAGCAACCACTGGTTGGTCCACCCCCTTGCTCTATCATATTCAGGGTCTCGAGTCAACTAATTACAATCTGGGTATTCCCCAACACACTTCTCCTCCCCTATGCCTTCCCACTCTTGACCCCAACCCAATCATCTCCATTGACTTACCACTTTACACTCAACACATCCATCCCGATGAATTTCCCATCACTGAACAATCCTCCTTGATGCTCCTCCTTGAATTCCCCCATCTCATTACCCCCCTTTGTGCCCATCTAGAACCATTCTCCCCCCTTGATACGTTACTCCACCTTTTTCAAGAGATCCACAACCTCTACCCCCTTGCCAACCAAATGTCCAACTACCCCATGGAACATGTCACCACCCTCCATGAAATATGCACAAAGTTGACCAACTTTGTCCTTTCCATCATGCACCAGCTGGAAATGGACAAGCTAGCCAAGGTTGTTCTATGTTATACCTGAGAGCTTGATGAACACCACTGCTTACACCAAAACCCATTTCCAGAAGCCTCTGAAGAACCTCTTACCCTTGAAGAGTTAGCTGTTGTTGAATGAGCTGAAGTCAGTTGGGAAGGACAGCATAATGTACCCCTCTCCCCTGATCATTATCTCTATAGCCAGGCATGTTTCCATTGCCACTGACTCTCACACATCTGCATCAACTGCCCATTCTATGTCTGTCCACATTGTGCTCAGCACCACCCTGGTCATACCCAACATTGCTGCCCATGTCACCCTCACCCTCATATCCTCAACCCAGTGGATTCTTCTTCTTCTTCTTCAGCTTCCTTGACACACTCTAGGCATTCTGGCTTCACTCCCCCATCCCCATCCCAACCCCTTATTGAATGACTCTCCAATCCTCCATCCTCTGGCTCAAGCACTGCTTCTAGACAAATTCCTCCCCCATCTTATTGCCATCATCAACCCCTTCATCCTCATCACCATCATTGTTGCCCTTCTCCTGACCCAGAACTTGCTGACCTGGACCTGAATAACAATGACCCTGGTTATGATGACTCAGCTTATGCCAACATGACCAGTTCCCCTGGCAGAGATAGGTGCATGGATCTCTAATTCTCTTTCTTTGATTTGCTTCTTGTTGTAACTTTGAATGTACTCCAGGGGTAATGTTATATCTCACTTCTGTGTACAATAGACTGGCCCAACCCAGTATCTTTTTCTTCTTTAGAGTGTTCTAGAACATACAACATGTTTGCCACACACCATTCATTTCCATTCTCTATTCTTGTTATCTTTGTTTGCTTAGTAACAAACCTTCCATGACATTCCATTAGTTTCCATTTCTCACAGTACTTAAGCCATCATTATACTCAATGTATCTTCAGCTTAGTCCTGCTCAATCTTACCTTGATTCTCTGAAACTCTCTAAACCCCTTCATTGACTTCTTCATTGGACAACCTCTCTGAAATCTCATCAACTTCTATTGTTGACTGAACCCTTGACCCTCTGGCAAGCCTCCTTGTCCACATATCTTTGAATCCTTGACTTTGTTGTTAGTTCTTTGAGCCTACACTCATTCCTACCCAGACCAAGCATAACAGATACTACTTTGAATGATGAGTCTGATGCAGTTCATTCTGCTCCTCCTAGGGATTCACCCTCTCCTTCACCATTGCTGAGCCCAAGCATGTCAAGATCTTCTTCTTCATCCCTTGCTCCTCACATGCAGACATCCAGTCCAGCCCCTCCTCCAGTGACACCTCCATTACACCAACCACCTCCTACCAGTCCACTGCCTATTCCAAGGCATAGTGAGTGCTTGCATAACCCCCCAATGTGCCCCTTTTTGGTGAGTGCCATCATCCTTTACAGCAGCTCTAGGACCTGGAAAGTGCTTCCCAATGGAAGGAATTGACTGGCAAAGCTGGCCTGTCCTGCATTCCAGATTCACCCACAGTCCCTGGTGGACTCCCCCCATCTCCTACATCTGAGGATGATGTTGACCATCTCACATGGGAAGGGGGAGATGCATTGGTTTCTTTCCTTTGCAATCATGCTATCCTGCATGATTCTGCTTTTGGGGCATCCCCTAACTTACATGAGTGGACATTCTGTGACATCCAGAAGCTCCCTTTGTCAGAGCAGAAGGATTGGCTTAAAGCCTGTGAGGACCAGCTGCAAATGCTGAAGGACTGCAAGGTCTACAAAGTAGTTCTGCACCCACAACACCAAAATGTGATTAAAAACCATTGGGTCTTCAATCAAAAGTTGGATGGTCATAAAAGAGCCTGCCTGGTAGCCAAAGGCTTCTCCCAGGTTGAAGGGTTAAACTTTGACCAAGTCTTTTCCCCAGTTGTACATTTTGAGACTGTGCAATGTATGTTCACCCTCTTAGCCCTGGAAGGATGGCACATCTCCGGGCTTGATGTATGCTCTGCCTACCTATACAGTAAACTGGAAGAGGAGATTTATATGGAATTTCCTAAAGGGTTCATGCCTCCTAATTCAAAAGGCAAAGTCCTCCACCTATTGTGTGCACTCTATGGACTCAAGCAAGCTGGCCTAGCCTGGTGGAAAGCACTTGATGCATCCATGGCAGAACTTGGCTTCAAATAGTTAAAAACCAATGCCAGACTTCTCATTTATTGCAAAGGCAAAGACATCTGTCTAGCAATAGTTTATGTAGACAACACCCTCTTCTGCAGACCCAACAAGATCTTTGTAGACAAGATCAAGGCTGCATTTATAAAGAAGTGGGAATGTTGTGATCTTGGGGAGCCATCTGAATTCCTCCAAATGAACATTCGTCAAGAAGGTCATAACATCCAAATTGACCAAAAGGATTACCTTGACAAGATGCTCAAGTGATGCAGCATGACCAATGCCAAATCTGCACCTACCCCTCTCCCACAAGGTTATTACACTGTGAAGAATGATGCACCAGTCCAACATGAATTACAGACATGTTTTCAGACCATGATTGGCTTGTTGCTGTATCTTATGATTAGCATCCATCCAGACATCACATATGTGGTTGCCCAACTTGCATGAATGTCAGCCAACCCCTTGCAGGAACATCTCAACAGAGCTTTGTACATCTGCCAGTACCTCATTGGAACCAGGGATTATTTCCTTTTGTATAACAGTTCCTCCAGAAAGGGCATAATCACCTGTACCAATTCAGATTGGGCACAGGACATTAATACCATGCATTCTCAAACTAGCTTCTATCTCAAGATGGCCAATGGTGTGTTTTTGTGGAATTCACATTTACAAAAAACCACCACTGTCTCTTCCACCAAAGCAGAATATATGGCCTTGAGCAATTTCTCTTGCCAATGCATGTGGATCCATGAGATGATGGGTGAGCTCAGCTATAAGCTGAAACCTATCCCCATCTGTGGCAATAATCAGGGTAGTTTATTCATCATGCAAAACCCTGTGACTAAAAAGTGCAACAAACATATCCAGGTGAAATACCACTTCATCCACGACGCAGTCATGGTCCACAAGCTAGTGGAGCTTTTCTATATCCCCAGGACTGACAATCCCACCAATATGTTCACAAAGAACCTTGGACATGTCAAGTTCAATGCATTTCGCTCCCAACTTGGACTGGAGTTTAACTCCACCAAGTAAAAGTACTGTCCTCTATATTTATGCTTTCATATCTACCATATACTTAGCAAGGGGGAGTGTTGAATGGACTCTGCATTCCATACATAGTAATTAGTTCACATGTAACATGTATTTACATTTGGACTCAGCAGAGCTGAGTTCTAATCGATCTTTACTTGATACCATCACCACCACCCTTAAAGTTGTGTCAACACCAATGTTACCAGGTATGTGAGAGACCTTCCCATGTATGTAACATGCATACTTGCAACAACTTGCACTGCCCAACACAGTGGAACAACATCACAGCAACAATGTGTGTGCAGCCACACACACACCATGCAATACAGCACCAGCTATTGCATCACAATGTCAATGATGATCCAGGGCCACCAGTGACATGATGACAACAGCATGTGCACAACCACACCACCCAATGTGACAGCAAGGGTGTGTTCGACTGCTCCCACACCACACAATGTGGTGACAACAAGAACAAAGATGGGCATGTGACAACAACATCATAGTGTCATTAGTGACCCAAGGCCATCAACAACACCATGACAGCACATGCATGACTGTGCCCCCACTGTTATGATTTGTTTCTTTTTCTATTATGATGGACCAGCCTGACCTAGTACCTTTTACCTTCTTTAGAGTGCTCTAGAACATACAACATGTTCGTCGCACACCTTTCATTTCTGCTTTTCTATTCTTGTTATCTATGCTTCTATTTCTCATGGAAGGTTCTATCTTCTTTTGCTTAGTAACAAACCTTCTATGACCTTCTATTAGTTTCCATTCTTCACAGTACTTAAGCCATCGCTTTACTCGATGTATCCTCAGCTTAGTCCTGCTCAATCATATCTTGATCACCTTGAATCACCTTGAACTCTTTCGTCGACTCCATCATCGGATGACTCCTTTGAACTCCTTCATTGACTTCATCATTGAACAATCCCCCTTGATCTCCTTCATCAACCTCATTGTTGGATAACCCCCTTTGAACCCCTTTGTCAGCTCCATCATTGGACAACCCCTTTGACCTTTCAGCAAGCATCTTTGTCCAAATACCTTGAACCCCTTGATCTACAGTTAGTTCTTTAAGCCTATGCTCGTTCCTACCTGGACCAAGCATAACACCCACCACCTGATGTAGCAACAGTAAAAATGAGGGCAATGTGTGTCACTGATGTGTGCACCTTGCACTCTGACCATGTTGCAACAGGACACAATAAGGATGACTTGGCAACTGTGATGCGACAAGGGGGGCAGTATGTGACCTTTGGACTTATTTCATTTCACAATACCTTTCCTACATTGACAGCTTTGTTGTATGGATTCAATGATCATTTTTTTGTGTATCTAAACTTTATGAGTGTGTGCCATAGTGTGGATTAAGCAAAAACCCTCAAAAGGTTGGAGCAGCTGTTTAGCAAAAAGCTGGAATAGCAATAATAGTCATTCAGTAGCCCAAAAAATAGGCAAAATAGCAAACAGACCTACTAGTTTGCCTATTTTCACTAATTTGGCTATCTGTTCTAGAAATAGTCAAATTAGTAAGCAAAAAGTCTCACTAGCACGATGTCAATTTACTGATGTAGTGTCCAGAATGTTGTTTGGTGGGACAATAGGTGGAGCAGGAGGTGGTCGATGTGCCCTACCTAGCAGCTGTTCCAAATGTTCCGTGTGTGTTCGATGCCAAGCGGCTTGACCAGGAACTTTAACAACATGTTAGGTGTAGTGCTTGTTCTGGGGTCATTTTGGGCTTTGAAACTGGACACTGAGGTTGCTTGTCAACAGCTGTGCATTTCGAGTCCCAGGACAAGGAGGCATTGAAAACAGGAAATGAAAGCAGAGAGAGAAACAAACCAGTTGGGTGTTGACAAGAGCCTCAGAGAGCTTCATAGGGGTGGGTGTTCAGGGTTTGTGAAGAGGCTCATGAGGGGGCTTGTGAGCCTCCATCAGTAGGGTTCTTGATCCTCAAAGGTGGCACATGAGGTTCACACGAGGCACCATGAGGTTCACATGAGGCATCATGAGGTTCACACAAGGCACTGGAGAGGATCAAAGAGGGATCTATTTTTAGATCATGGAAGCCGGACACCTTACAGGTCAAAAACATGTGACATGTGAAACCAGCCTTTTAGGTCTCTATTGGTACTGAGGAAGCGCCGCCTGAGGTGCTCTAGTTCTCAGTGCGAGAGCAGAGCACTGTACACAGAGATGACTTATTGCCTAGCTGTGTGTTGCATCACTCATTGACAAAAGTTTTTGTTAATGATGCATCATATAGAGCGGATAAGCCCATGATGATTTTACTGATGCTGCCTGTATGCATACATACAAGCAGGCCCTGACTTTGCAGAGCATGTTCCAGATAGTAGGCCAGAGAAGGCATGATGTATTGCTCCTTTCTGCTCACATGGTGGACACGATATATATGCTGCATGCCTGGGCATGTGTGTTACATAAATTCATGGGAGACCCTTGCACCTTGGTGTCCAGCTTTAAGAACCTCCAAGCATCGAGTCAGCTCATGCACAGTGGAGGTTGTACACAACCATGCCTGTTTCTGCTTTGCCATATGTCATACAGCAGTTGCAATATTTGGGCCATTGCTCATAGATCCATATCATATTAGCATGTGTCTCTGGTGCTCATCATTGTACACTTTGTCATTCCTTGGGTACATGGCAATATGTCAGCAGGCATATCATGATCATTTGTACCTCATCTTGTCACTGCATCGGATGAGGTCAACGTGCATTCTATGAACCAGTATGTGCTTCACTTGCTTTCATGACCCATATCACAGAGCCTCAGAGGTTGTGCAAGGAAGCAGGTGCAAGCTGGAGACCAAACCAACCTTTTCTTTCAACTCTTACAATTCACTTCTTTGTTGTTGATAAGAGAGACCAGTCCAACCTGGTACCTTTTTCTTTCTTTCGAGTACTCTAGAACATGTAACGTATTTGCCACACACCTTTCATCTCCGTTTTCTATTCTTGTTATCTATGCTTCTACATCTCATGGAAGGTTCTATCTTCATTTGCTTAGTAATAAACCTTCCATGACCTTCCATTAGCTTCCATTCTTCACAGTACTTAAGCTGTCATTCTACTCAATGTATCTTCAGCTTAGTCCTGCTCAATCTTACCCTGATTTCCCCAAACCTCTGAACTCCCTCATTGACCTCATCATCAGATGACTTCCTCAAATCCCTCTGAACCCCTTCATCAACTTCATTGACGGATGACCCCCTTGAAACTTGTCAACGACTATTGTTGATTGAACCCTTGACCTTCTGGCAAGCCCCCTTGTCTGAATACCTTGAACCCTTGACCCTGTAGTTAGTTCTTTGAGCTCATGCTCATTCCTACCCGGACCAAGCATAACAAAAGGACTAAGCTCCTCTTTTGGGCCACCATCACTATAGTATCCCACCATTTCCTCCCCTTGAACACCTGGAGCCCTTGAAAGGGCACTACAATGCTCTTATCGAGTTCCCTCAGAATCTCCCCCCTCCACAGAACACTCTAATGAGGATTTCAATGTTCCCCTTGAGTCCCTTGAAGAAACCTTTGTCCCTGCCCCAGACATCTCTCTTAGGGAACCAACACCACCTCTCCCCACCCCCACTGTAACCAGACCTCTCCTCCTTCCCCCCCAACCCTCTACCCCCACCCCCCCTCATCAGTTCATTCCCTCACATCCACTCCCCCCCTTCCTTCCTCCACAACCACCTCATCCCACCATGACATTGAAACCAATCAAACTTTGCATTGGTACCCCCAAATACTTTGATGGTGACTATGCCAAAGCTACAATCTGGTTGGACTCTGTCCAAACCTATCTCCTTGTCAACAAAGAAGTCTATACCACCGATGCCAAGAAAATTGCCTTCACCCTCTCATATATGACCAAAGAAGCTGCCCTTACTTGGGCCTCCTCTTTCCGAAAAGCTGTTCTCAACACAAACAAAGGTTTTGGGATCTACACAGACTTCATAACAGAGTTCAACACCACCTTCGAACACAAAGACGCTGCCACCCTCTCCATCACCTGGCTCTCCTCCACCAAGATGAAAGGAAAACTCTCTCTCTCTGACCTCACCAAGTACATCTCCAAGTTCTGAAACCACATCCAGATCAGTGGAATCACCAACCAAAACATCCTCATTGGATACTTCTCCACCAGCATCTATGTCAAGCTCATGCGCTACATCATGTCTATGGACACCATCCCCATCAAAATCAATGAATGGTATGCCAAAGCCACCCACTTCCTCACCCAATGGGGAAGAGCTGATGACATGGTGAAACAAGGCAAGACCAACCTCCCCTACCACTTGTTTTCCTCCTCCTCCCCTTGCCCTCAGAAAGATCCTGATGCCATGGATGTTGATGCTATCAAAGTATCTAAGATGACCCAGAAGAGCAAAAACACTGTATCACCAAAGGACTTTGTTTCCACTGCCGAAAGCCAGGACATCTCTCAGGTGACTGCACCCACTTCCCTTCCCAGCCGAAGAAAACCAAAGAAAAAAAGGTTAGAAAAGTTGAAGAAATTCCAAGACTAGTAGAAACCAAGGATGATGACAAAGAAGAAACTGTAGCTAGGATCTCCTTCATCTCACCAAATGAGGATTTTTAGAACATAGACCTTCCCCAATGCAAGGCTCTCCCTCTTTTATGTGTGCTCCTGTACTTGTATCATCGATTACCAAACAATCCATGCAAATCCCCATTGAAATCGTTGAACTGTTGTACCTAAAAGCCGTTGGAACCTGTGCTTTTGTTGACTCCAGAGCACAAATCTCTTGCATTGACTGGGACTTTGTTCAAAAACATCGTCTCCCAAAAGAATGACTCCCCTCTCCCATTGACATCTGAAATGTTGACCAATTCTTGAACAAAAATGGTCTTATCCATTTCTCCACCATACTTTATGTCCACATCAGGCAACTCATGCACCATGTCACATTTTATATCCTTAACTGTGGAAAGGAAAACATAATCCTTGGACTCCCCTGGCTTAAACAAGCTAACCCCACCATTGACTGGATCAAATGAAAGCTATCCATTTCCCTCAACTCCAACCAATCCAAGGAGCTATATTACAACCATGCCAAACCGACCCCCACCCCCCAAACACCAACCACTCACCCACCCCAACATGTACAAGTTGACTCCATCTGGGATGAACACCTCTACGACTACATGAAGAAGGAAACTGAAGCCCAATACCTTCTATGAGCCAATGACAACCGAATCATCAATTGAATCATCCATTGTGGATCTTGCTTCATTCCCTCTACCACCATTGCCAAACTCATGACATCCACAGAACTAGCTATGGCCACTGAAAAGCCAAGCCAAAGGCAATTCTCCCACCCAAATATTCTGCCTTTTCCTCTGTCTTCTCAAAAGAAGCAACCAACCATGTTCCCCCCAGCCAACCCTATGACCATGAAATCAACCTTGACAACTCCTTCACCCCAAAAATTGGCAAACTCTATCCCCTCTCCCTTGATGAAAAGGCTGCTACTGAAGCCTTCCTTGACAAGAACCTCAAGGCAGGAAAGATTCATCCATCCAACTCCCCTCAAGCTGCCCTCTTTTTCTTTGTTAAAAAGAAAGATGGTGGCCTTCAACCCTGCCAAGACTACCGCTATGTCAATGAACATACCATCCATAATGCCTATCCTCTTCCTCTTATATCTGACCTTGTTGATAAACTCAAAGGTGCCAAAACCTTTGCCAAATTCGATGTCCATTGGGGTTACAACAACATCCATATCAAAGATGGTCATCAATGGATAGCAGTATTCATCACCCACAAAGGACTGTTTGAACCAACAGTTATGTTCTTTGATCTTTGCAACTCCCCTGCCACCTTCCAACACTTCATGAATGATTCCTTCCATGATATAATCGCAGAAGGATGGCTAGTCATTTACATGGATGATCTCCTCATCTTCTCCCCTGACACCAAAACCCATGAAGAACGAACCAAACAAGTACTTCAACACATGACCAAGTTAGATCTCCACCTTAAACTCGACAAATGCAGGTTTGCTACCAATGAGGTTGAATACCTTGGCATGATTGTTCACCCCAATGAACTCACCATGGACCCAGTGAAACTAGATGGTATTTGTGAATGGCCAACCCCTGCCAAAGTCAAAGACGTCCACTCCTTCTTAGGATTTGCCAACTTCTACTGACAGTTCATCCCCAATTACTCCAACATTGCATGTCCCCTCCTTGACCTCACAAGGAAGAACCAACCCTGGGACTGGTCTCCCAGTCGCCAACAATCCTTCAACAAACTCAAATGATTGTTCCTCAGTTGCCCAATCCTCCACCTCCCAGACCCTGCCTGCCCCTTTGCCATTGCCACTGACACTTCCAAATACACCTTGTTACAATTCACTTCTGCGTACTCCTTTCATTGATACAATAGACCAGCCCAACCTGGTATCTTTTACTTTCTTTAGAGTGCTCTAGAACATGCAACATGTTCATCACACACCTTTCATTTCCACTTTCTATTCTTGTTATCTACACTTCTATTTCTTATGGAAAGTTCTATCTTCTTTCACTTAGTAATAAACCTTCCACGGCCTTCTATTAGTTTCCATTCTTCGCAGTACTTAAGCCATCGCTCTACTTGATGTATTCTTAGCTTTGTCCTGCTCAATCTTACTTTTGATCTCCCTTGAACCTCTTCATCGACTCAATCATCGGATGATTCCTTCGAACCTCTTTGTCGACTCTATCATTGGACGATTCCCTTGAATCTCTTCATCGACTCTATCGTCAGATGATTTCCTTGAATCTCTTCGTCGACTCTATTGTTGGACGATTTCCTTGAATCTCTTCATCGACTCTATTGTTGGACAAACCTCTTTGACTTCTTGGCAAGCAGTCTTGTCTGAATATCTTGAACCCTTGACCCTCCAATAGTTCTTTGAGCCTATGCTCGTTCCTACCTGGACCAAGCGTAACAAAAGGACTAAGCTCCTCTTTTTGAGCTACCATCACTGTAGTCTCTCACCATTTCCTCCCCCCGAACACCAGGAGCCCTTGAAAGGGCACTACAACGCTCTTACCAAGTTCCCTCAGAATCCCCCCCCTCCACTGAACACTCGGACAACTCAGAACCCCCCCCTACTGAACCTTCAGACAAAGAAACCTTTGCTCCTGCCCCAGACGTCTCCCCTAGAG
>JBBPLE010000279.1:22436-43448 GCA_038089675.1 Boletales sp. KT-2023b | reverse complement strand
ACGACAGACAGACCATCTGGACCGTTGTCCTTTTAAATGAACGCCACATGGGACAATAGCCGAAGGTCCACACGGTGGGAATCATTACATAATCCGGCAGGTTCACAACACATATATAAAGCCCTTCACACTGAAATACCGTTATACAAGTACTATGGCGACTGCACTCTATCCCCTTACGGTCCCCACCGAGTCCAGGATGAACATCCTCCTCAAGACTCGTCATACCATCAAGAAGGAAGATGGTGCATCCCTCTCCGAGGCCTACACCGGTCAGGAGTGGTCGGCAACAATTCCTGCAAGGTATCTAGACCATCTCCGGCGTTTCATATGGCGTGAAGACATCCTTCGCCTCGTCCTCCGATTCAAAAAGGAGCTCCGTCTTTCGCTTGGTCGAGAGAAGAATTACAAGATGGTGCTCTCGTACATGTTCGCGGTCTTCGAGGTATTCGTCAAGGAAGTCTCCCGCAACGTCGTCAAGGGTGGCACATACCACAGCAAGACGTTCGAAAACTATCTGGCGATCGAATACCGTCTCGGCCGTCACGAACCGTACAATGTACGGGAATATCGCAGGAAGCATGACGAGCCCTTCGAGGCCGTGAAGCTCGAGGACCTCAGTACGTATTCGCGTTTTGATAGACATAGTTCTCACTTCAAAGTTGAACAAAGCAGGTTGGGACGAATACATGGATCACCAGGGCCCTTTCCTTTCTGGGCGACGAATGCAATTCGACCTTGCGTCGAGGGCAGAAACCCTGGAAAACGCACAAATTCTGCACGGGCTGTTGAAGGTGGTCTACAATCCCCCCTTCTTCCGAGACAAAGAATGTAAGTGAATATTCTGTTTTTCTGAACGATGGCTAAGACGACCATAGTTGGCTATAGATACGACGAGCACCTCCCAGATGCGGAAATAAGCGACAATGACAGCCCTCCAGAGTGGGAGGAGGATACAATGGACGTGGATGCGGAGGGGCAGGAAAAGGTGAAGGCGAAGGTGAAGGCGAAGGGCAAGGGGGAGGGGGAGGGGAACCTGGGGGAGGGGAAGGCGAACCCGGGGAAGGGAAGCGGGAGGGGGAGGAGGGGGAAGGAGAGGGGGAGGGGGCAGAATTCGTCGACCACCTTGGACCCCTCTTCCACCTCCGCCAAGGCATAGCTTCTTGTTCACTGGACTCGCTACCGCAGAACGTAGCGTCCTTTCGATATTAATGTATGTCACGCTCGTTTTCAGGCGAACAGAGTTTTTAAGGATATGTCCAATTATTGTGAAAACCCGCCTTCTTCGTGGCTCAAACAGATTTTAAACATTAACAACAATCATGCCAACTCGTTGGATTTCCTGTTCGACCTGTTCGAGTCGTTCGAGTCGTTCGCATACTTTTCTTTGGACCGCTTTTCGATCTCGATTTATGGCGTGTCAATATGTTTTTCATTTTCCCCAGAGTTCTCGATGCGATTCCAGTGTCCTCTGTCGTGCTTCGATACTGATGCTGTTTGTATCAACTTATCACACAGTCTGAATCAGTGTCACCCATCACCCATTTACTATGTCGGATTATTACTGGCCATACGATGAACCCACGAAACGGCATATCGATTATATATCCCAGGTCGTGCACACAGAACCTAGCTCCCTGGACGCTACATACAGCCTGCAAGGGGCTTCCCTTGCGATATATATGTGCATCAGGGACTCGGTTATAAACCTGGTATATGAATGGGAACTCAGTAGAATGTGATGCGCCCGAGGGTCATGGGAGGTTTGCTGTATGTGCTCCGATCACTGCCTGAATTCGTCGTTTAATGTGTTTCGCCAATTACATATATCACAGTACATGACGCTGAATGAGTATGTAAAGGTATTTGCGAAATGCCTGCATGTCATTCTCAGCTAGATTCGTAAGAGTTGCACCTCTGAGTACGGCAGCTATTTGGGCAAGAACCCAAAGACCGCAGTCGTGTCCGTTGGACTGGCGAGGCTTTACCTAGCGTTCAGAGTAAGCATGAGTTATGGGGCGGATGTGCGGCAAACATCCACTCACAAGCACGGGACTGGCCGTCCACGCTCCGAGGTCTCGTTGCGGGGTGCCAGCCCTGCTCACCGCTATTGAGGAAAGCCGGCGGATCAGCCGCCTCACATCCTGCACGAATATCAATTACCGCTAACCAACCGGGTTTATACTGGAGTCGAAGCATACCTCGATGTCAGTCCGCCAGGGATGTCGTTCTGCCAAACTGTCGAATAAATCTATCCGCTTGACCGTGAAATCAATTTTGCACACGACCCAGTGACAGCTCGCCGGACGATGGATCGGGAGGATCCAGACGGACTTCTCCCAGTACCTCGTTCTCTTGGTGTTTCGCCACACGACATCGTCCACGACGTCCTGACGGATGAACGGTAGGACATAGGTGGAGAAAACGCAAGTCAGTCCCGGATATGTGTTGAATTCTGAACACAACAGGGCAGCACAGCCATTTATGCAGATGTCGTTCAGCATTGCAGTTGGCGACACCAGTCTGTTTATGTCTGCTGTGTCGAATGAAACGGAATGGAAGCCATCCCGGGCAGGGCGTGTGCGCACGCCAACCACATCGGTGATCGTCGTGGCGTTGGTAGTGATATCAAGGGTATCATGGATTATTTCCTGGAACTGGAAGGTCACCATGGTGTAATCAGCAACAGAGCATTTCTCACCGGTGAGATCTCCCATTCGATTTGGACGTTGAATTCTTCTGCGGATCCACCGGCATCTCGGGGGGCGGAGGCTTGGGGGGGTGCGTCTTCTATGGAGGGCGAGACACCCACATCCTCGAGGATGATCAGCTCGTTCGGTTCGTCATTGACACCGGGAATCGGATCGTTTTCGTTCGACTTGGAAGACGACGCTGCTAGGGACAGATATACAATCCCAAGTCCCGCCTGACCATTGACGCCATTTCCTGGTCAACGAGATTAGTCAGGTGATTCTCTACTCTACGCTTCCGAATGGTTGACACACCAGATGGAATCTTGTCTTTTGCTGTCGGCTTCCTGAGACGTATGTCATACCACTGGGACAAGGCATCCGTAGCCTTGATGTATTCTCCCCGCGACTTCATCAGGTTTTTTACATCGTATTCATACTTCAGGCCGTTGAGTGTATCGCCCAGCGCTGCATCATAGACTGCCCAGTCTTCGCCAATACATCACGCACTCAATACAACTGCGATGAAGTATAATGAGGCGACGCTCACCAAACTGGAGTGGGTTCATCCTCTCAAGGTCGAAGTGGATGTTTTCCGGTCGGATGCGCCAGGCGTCGATGTGTCTGGGGTCATGGAATCCAACCACGAACTCCGTTGCAAGATACATGTCGAAGGAATGTATCCTGGAATCGTTCGTCATGTCGTTTCCGAGCTTTGAGCAGCTGAGGAGCAGTCGCTTGATGACGCCGTCCATCAGTAGAAGCATTCGCTTGAGAAAGGACTTGCTCCCTGGGTGCAGGGCCTTTCGGGGCTTGCGGCAGAGCGCCCTATAGACGGTATGAAGGAGATAAAAGCGCCATAGAAAGCGCTGGACATGGTCGTGATATGCACCGGGAATCTTCGTCGTGACAGGTGTGGCACCGCCGGATGTGAAGGCCGTTTGTGTCACCAATGCCGTCGGCTCCCCCGATGTATGACGTACAGCATACAGAAGCCGGGGTATGGACTTCAGTATGTGGGAGTTGTGCTTGTTCTTGGGATCCTCTGATGGGTAGAATAAATCGGACATTTGGATAGGTGGTTATGGCGATGGAACAGGAAGAGAGGCAATGAATGATCAACATTACGCGACGCTTGGAGTCATGTCTTATGTGTTTGCCGCCACGTGGTTCGTTGCCCTCGGGTTACTAATATGTGGAATATGGACAAAGCAATATTGTCATGGACAATAGCATGCTCGGGTGCTGGATGGCCCGCCCCCCTCCCGACGACCATCCCGTCACCAACTACCCCTTTTTCCGACGGCGTCAGCGTCTCCTCACCTAGTCCACCCGCCTTACCTGGACCCTACGCTGTGAACATGTAATAGCAGAACGCCAACACTCCGAACTTGAAATCGCCCACCGATGGCTAGCGACAATAAACCACCGCCTCACCGTCGACCGCCGGCCAGCATCCACATCTTACTGACAAGCCAGCGCACCCCTCTTTTATCGCGCATGGAGCCCCATTCTGCACCCACCCAAGAACTGGGTCTTATCGCATGAGGTATTGCTGCCTGCCATGGCCCCCTGCCCTCACCGATGTAACCAGGCGGTATACCGAGTCTCACAACCCTTACACATAGGGTGTGCGTACATGCATTTCCTCCCGACCGTCGGCATTTATATGGGACTTGGCTAGCCGGGCACTACGCACCTACGCACCTTTATCAAGTACCGCCAGTGCAAAACAATAAAAATAAAAACCAAACTGAAATGGGCACACGTGCGTGTCCATCGGTAAAGGTCACGCCAGGTCAGGGGTAGCTAGTGTTGTGATCCCACAAACGACGGAGCCGAAAGGACAAGTAATGATTATGGAGGGGACCGAATCCCAGAAACTGGGGATTTAGACGAGCGGACATGCCGCCTAAATATCTACACTACGCCTTGTATGTATCGAACGGAACCCCCACATGAGCAATCAAGACTTTGTGCTGCGGGCGAGACAAACGAGGCAAGACGTTATGGTGCATCTTCCAGAGACATAAGGTGAATTGGTGAGATGTGGAGATGTGGTTTGACAGCTGGCTTGTGTTGTTTCAGACATGCTTTGCTAATGCATACAACTGCTAGATCCGTCCGAGCACCCCTCCCCCCCTCTCTGTTTCTGTTCCGCCTCTGGAGTATGTGATTGGATGGAGAATGCGAAGCCATGATAGCATGTCCATCCGAATCACTGACATACCCACCTGCAGAGCGGTTGTAACATATACTGACTCAGATATGTATGCCGAAATGTGGAGCTGCTCAGCCTAATTGTGCTGCACGCTCGCGCTGCCACTATGCTCGGCAGGTTCTGGCCATCCAGGCTATCATCTGATAAATGTGTGTGACTCGCAGAAGCTCCGTGGGGGCACCCGCCGTGCATAGGTTACCTATCTGCGCCTGGTGCGGACTGCCATGTATAGCACCGCCACTATGTTTGGCAGGTTCGGCACATGTTACATAGAATAAGCGCAGATAATTATGCATAGCACACCACTGATGCTCCGATGGTTCGGTGGCTCTATTAGACGATTGTGCATAGACCCGCCACTCTGTTCGGCAGGTTCAGCGGATCCATCAAATAATACAAGTCAGGGTGCACGTACCAAAGTCGGCGAGCACTCTGTCCCCAAACTCCATTCTGATATTCACTGTTGCTCGGCATCACGATTTACTGACATTCCATCCTTATGAGTCAGCATACACGCATGCTGCTCAGATACCAGATACCTCTTCTGCTGCTTCCGCTGCTGCGAGATCTGTTGAACCTCCTCTCTGTTCTCTGTTCGCCACACGCCAATGCAACGGTACACACGAACAACGATCGTCTCGAAGGCGACAGTCACTGTATACTTATCGCATGCAATTATGTTTGTTGCATGGCCCGAGGGTCACCTGGTGTTGATGTCATTAGGCTACTGACCACCATCCAGCTATGCTAGTACATATATACTCTAGCCAACTCGGACAGGTGGGAATGCAGCACTCGTGCGAAGGTATCAACCATCCTGCGCATCGAGGCATCCTCAACCACCTTCAACCACAGGCTTGTCGTCGGCGACCTCTCCACCTCATTGATGAAGTACGACGGATTCCCGTCGCCGTCGAACATCAGCCCAACATCCAGCCTGCACAGAACACAGAGACTGGACTTGGCCCCTGCTGGATTGGTCTCCTGACGGACCAATTCCTCGTACGACTGCATGACTACTTTCATGACCTCGCTGGCACCTTGCACACGAAGCCGCCTGTCACCGCCCTCAGGATTCACGATGAGATCAGGCGTCAGTGGAGCATTGTGCCTGTTATTCCACAGTTCCCTGATCAATGTTCGGCCGTCATTCACCGAGGGCAACACCGACAAGGCAGAGGCCTCTCACCTGAGCTCAGCAAATGTCAGGAACGACGAGACGCGCTGCCCGATCCAAAGCCCGTCCTGTCCCTTGTAGGTGTGGATGACATTCTCCACATGGCCGCCAACAAGGAAGAACCGCCATTCACCAAGTGTGACGAGGGTTTCGACGAACTCTTGCGATGCCCATGTTTCTTCTCCCGAGTGCGTTTGCATGTCCAGATGCACCCACGTCCGCTTGCCATTCAGGTAACGATGCAGCCGGTCTTGTGCCGTGCCGGATCCCACTACCGACTGCTCCGGCATGATCACATAGTCCCCGCAGTCGCTATGGCTGCGTTTCAGCACGGTGCCATCGGGTATCTCGCACGACCACTCCAGGACGTCGGTGCGCGGTCGACACCAGCCATGTGCGCTTGCGGTCATCTCTAGGATCTTCACTGTTTTCCATTTCTGTGCGGCCAAATGGAGGGATGGGACAGGGGGCCACAGCATGGTTACGCGGGTAAGGGCGACGAGGGTCCGGTCGTATTGTTCACGTTCCGCTCCGTAAAGTCTGTAATGAGATTCGGGCGATCTGTATCGTCGGTCAGTAATGGGGAGACAGGAGGGCGTGTGGGGGACGTACGTAGTGTCGATTGTATAATCCATACCACCGATGATGCAATCCTGTGAACGGATGAGGCGCCACCTTTCCTGATTTTCGGCGCTCGACCTTGGGCTGGTAAGCACGGCCTTGAAGTTCTCCCACGTCATGTAGGAGACGTCGAAAACATGCTTGTCGTCGATGCGGTATTCGGAGAGACAGAGGATGAGCCAGAGCTGCGAGTGCAGGCGTTAGCGCGCAATGACATCGACACCCATGGCGTACCCATTCTGTGAGCAACATTGGTGTTCCAGACGCGCCGCGCTCCACCCTCGTTTGTCTTGTGGCTTTGAACTGCACGCCGTCTAGTCCCTGAATGGCCTTTAGCTGATCGGCAGTGAGATGGCGCCTGACCCAGCCAAGGTCGACGGCGGCAGATTCACGAGCTTTCTTTGCACGGCTGGGGTCTGGAATGTACAACAACTTGATCTTGCGGGGTGCCGCGTGGGGCAAATTGTGAATTCCGTAGCTGTAAATGAAGTCCGCTGGGCACGATAGTGCCGACGATGCTGCAGAGGATGCACGGCTTGGAGTCACTGAGACCACATTGGTGGCTGTCAATCGATGCATTACCACATCGCCATCGTCGTCCTCGCCGTTGTCGTCTTCGCCTTCGCCGTCCTCGCCGTTGTCGTCTTCGCCTTCGTCGTCGCTGCTTCCGTCGTGCTCGTCGGTAACGTTGTCGGTCTCTTCATCACCCCCCTCGTCGATGTCCATCACATCGTCGTCGTGAACGCGGTCGTCCGAGCTACATCTTTTCATAAGGTATGCATCACGATGGCTCGATGTATACATACTTCGGTGTGATGAGCAGGCGCCAGTTCACCTGTCCCGTGTTCCAGCCAGGTATCTGTCTGGAAAAGAAGTCGTCGATGGCACGTGAGGACGAGCCGCTTAGGACCATCCCTCTGATTGCCTTGGCATGGTCGTCCGCTGTGGCGTTGCGCGTGTAGTATCCACTGACGGCGACCGGACAGGGTGCCTTGCACCCGGGATGCTGCGTTGCGTTTTTAGAATGACGTATCGCAGCGCTACCCTCTTTAGCAAAGAGAATACAGCCCCTTCGTCGTCTGCTTTCGCATTGAAACCTCTGGCACGTGTGGTTGCAAAGTGCGAACCCGTGTTGCGCTCTGTGTACCATGTTGATTTGGGATGGATGGATGATGTGGGAGTGATGGAGAGCTCTGCGCCCAAGATGGTGGGGACACTTATTTGCTTGGACGAGTTCGCTTTGAAACAACAATAATCCTAATTTGGACATGGCTGCCACGTGGACCATGCCAAACAACTCGCGTATAGTTCATGCATCTCCATGCGCCGAACTTGCTGAACATCCCTTGGGATTCCGTCAGCTTTGAGTTTTGTTGCCACATATGCCACGACCCCGGCTAACATGGGTCCCGATACTATGTACAATTCGCAGATACACGTATGTGTAGACTATGCCGAACTTGCCGAGCATGGGTTGGGCAAACTCGCACTGACCTAGCTACTGTGTGCCATAGTGGTGTACGATGACCGTGATGGGTACACAAGCGTGCTAAGCTTGCCAGACGTTGCCAGATATTTCGTAGTCTTACTAGACGCGCTGGAACGTGGTATACGGGCTGGGTGTACGTTGACGCCGGCCGCGCCGGCCGTCCGTCATCAGGGATGATCACGCTGGTACCCACCAGCCCTCATACACATGTAACCACACTGAACCTGCGGAGGATCTGTGGAGATCATATACAATACCGCTGTACGACTAACGAAGTGAAAGCCTTGATTGTCAAAGCTGCGAACATGTGTGACATAATCACCCATGTGGGAACAATTGAGACATAATCAGTTGCATTGTTGGAATACTATACCCATTTGGAACAATAAGGTCCGACACAGGCCGTGATATAAGATGGGAACGCCAGACGGGCCTCGGGAGCTGCATTGCAACATGAATTACCATACATTCCCGTCCCACCGACCAGACAAAGCGGCCCTCCTCCTCAGCATTAACACCGCCCTCAACGAGACGTTCAAGACGCGCCCCACGACGACTGGCATGTTGTGCCTATACAG
This sequence comes from Boletales sp. KT-2023b, assembly GCA_038089675.1. Taxonomy (NCBI): domain Eukaryota; kingdom Fungi; phylum Basidiomycota; class Agaricomycetes; order Boletales; species Boletales sp. KT-2023b. Next base: position 34,672 of record JBBPLE010000279.1, on the reverse strand, counting down.
GGCGAGTCCAGACGGCATCAACAGCGACACCGTCTGTCACATTCCGCGCGTATATGGAGAACCACTCCTCCAACTCCTCTTCCGCCGCTACGCCCTCGCGCTGGTCCTCTTCTACGCGGAGGGACTGAACATCGAACCGTACGTTCGGTGGTTGGCTCTGGCGCAGAACTTCCTTTACCTCGACATCATCTGGAACCGATTCGAGGATGGCTGTGCCACGAAGACAGGAACAGGGCCGGATTGGCGTTCCGACGACTTTGACCGCTTTGTCGCTACAGAGGTCGTCGTGCAGCGCCACGAGCCAGTCTACGTGAGCCGCTATCGCAGGCAACGCACGGACACGATGTCAAACATAAGTCAAATATCTGTTGACGCATTAGGTGAGTGGTTTGTATAATGGATGCTTTGTGTCAGCACGCTGACATGGTACAGATTGGGATGGGTATCGTGCCGACTCGAAGCGGTACGCTGGTCTATTCGGCCTGCGCTTTGGGGGCTTGATCCCGGCGAGGATGCCTGAGATCAACATCGCGAAAGAGATTCTGGAGGATGCAAAGACATGGTATGATGACAGCCATCGTCCCTTGATTGGTAAGCCTTATGCCGTTTGCAAGTGTGTACTATGCTGATGACGGTGAAGAGGACCCATACACATCTGCATGGATTGATTGCGGGTTGGACACAAAGGATCCGTTTGATCCTGTGGTGATGGCGCACGAGTGGGATGTCGAGGGCACGAATACGCACGAGACCGGCTGGGATGAGGGTGGAATTGAGGTGAACGAACCAAGAGGGGAAGATGGAGAGCAGCATGGCAGCGACGACGACGACGAGTACGGCGAGGAAGGAGATAGCAGGACGAGTCAGTGGGGTGGAAATATAGAGAGCGGAGAACAGGAGGAAGACTGGGACGATGACGACGACTACGAGGACGAGGATGATGACGAGGAGATGCAGAACAGGAAGGCCAAGGGGAAGGGGAAGGGGAAGGGGAAGGGGAAGGCCAAGGGGAAGGCTAAGGCCAAGGGGAAGGAGAAGGAGAGGGAGAGGGAGAGGGAGAAGGAGAGGGAGAGTGGAAAACCTATCACCATGGTGGTAGACAGCGGAACAGGACAAGGTACGATGAGCGTTGCGGCTGTGCCATACAGTAAGGTTGACAATGTTTCAAGCATCGGCCAGTACCTCCCAGGCCAACAATGTGACACGCAAGCGCAACCGTTCGGCAGATAGTAAGTTCTCTCAGATCTGCAAATTCCCTACGGATGACCACTTATGACTTGCAGACGTCGGCTTGGTTCGTTCCCCCCCTCGTAAGAGATCAATGCGGCCCCCCAACACCAAAAGATGAACATGATAGCAGTAGATTGTAGAAGGTCTGTCGATATGTATCCTTGTACACGCACAACTCGGCGACGTGCACCATGCAATACGAATAAGGCACTACACGTTTACACACCGACTGCATATGTGGAGGTAGAGGTAAAGGCCATCAGTTCACTATCCTTGAAAGGCCGTTGTGATGTGTACCTAACCTGCCGAGCATCACTATTGTTGCTGAGCACACGATGCGATTATGTAGATATGTGATACTCCCTGCCGAGCGGTCACCTTAAGCGTATTTCGAATGTCGGAACTTCAATCCATACGTAAGCCAACCACATTGGGATGACAGTGTGGAGATTGACTACCATTTATGGTTGACAGATTTCGCTTAGCAGCCGATCTCACTTTGTGAGGTATATAATCTGTGGTTCTCTGTTGTGTCTTTGATCGCTCATCAACATGTCCGACCTTTTCTATCCCGAGGTCGTCGCTGGAAACACATACCACACCACCATTCTGACATACATACCATTGTTGCGGTATAGTGTCTCCGCTCGTGACAACGAACCTACGGGCCTCCTATACGAAGCAATGCCACCGTCCTCGATTCCAACTGTCAAGTGCAGGTTTCCGCGTCACTACCTACCCCACCTTGAGCGCTTCCTATGGCGCTACTATCTGTTCTATGGCTTGTACGAGTTCTTCCACCTCACGCGGAAGGCGTTGAACCGAACGGGTGTCGGTTTCCTGGAGCGAATGCTGGTGATGTTGGATACGGTGCTCGAGCAGTTCGTCATCACCTGCTCCAAGTTAGGTGACGAGCTAGCCCCCGGTACAAGGGTCCCATACTTTGATTGCTATCTTGTGACAGAATACATTGTCGGCCGGCATGATCCAGCGAGCGTGGAGGCCTGGCGCAGGAACCCGGACAACATCAACCTCGACTTGGAACGTATTGAGCCGCACAAGTTAGGCAAGTAGAAGCGTTTATACGCGTGTGATATTCTACTAACTCCTCCTTCAGACTGGACCCGATATGACACTACCCTCGGAACCATCCTAAATGGATGGGCGTACCAGCACAACCTGTCCGCAGTGAAAGGGGCCGGTGAGTGGGGGCGTGTGCTGGAGGCGGCGAGTCAATGGTACGGATTGTCGCTCCGTACCGGTGCAAATAGGGATCTGGCTGCTAACGGTAGGTCGTTCGTTTATCTTGGGTCGGCCACTGAGTAGCGTTTCCACCGCAGAAACAGCGCGCCGCGTCAATGGCTCTGCGGGTCTAGGGTTTCTCCCCGCAGGCCTGGCTGTCCAGAAGGACGATCGGGACGCCGAGGGTGACACCGACGTCGAGGAAGACCACGTGCAGACCCGGGAAACAGCAAGGGTAGGCGAGGCGGGAATGGGACAGGTGGGGGTGGGGAAGAAAGGGCAGGTGAGGGGGAACGACAGGGAGACGGTGAGAGAGCAGGTGGAGGCGGACGGGAAGGAGAGGTGGAGGGACAAGACGAATGTTACCAGGAAAGAGAATCAGAGTGGATGCAGGAAGGACAGGGCAAGTGGGAAAGAGACGTCGGAGGGGACGAAGAAGGGAGACGGGGAGGGGACGAAGGAAAAGACATCATGCAAGGAGAAAGCGACGGCCGTCGTTGGGAAGGGGAAGGGGAAGGAAAGGCAGAAGGGGAAGGGGAATGAAAGGCAGGGGAGGGAGGGGCACGAAAGGCAAGGGGGGAAGGGGAAGGATCGTGGGGTTGACATCGAGTTGGAGCTCGCTAATGCAGTTGTGGGGTTAGCGGTGGACGAGCAGGAGCGCGATGTGATTATGGAAGGTAAGATCTTCTCAGGATCCACTGGACCTTCTATGTTGAAGTCTGAATGTGATAATAGATGTCGCAGGTCCCTCAACCATCCCCTCGCACAAGTCAGCTGCTGTAGTGCAACCGGGGGCGGCGTCAGCGCACGGTAAGCCTATGTGCCTATGTCATGCGCGCCCGACTCATTCATTTTTCTAGGTGAATCAGTGACTCCCAACCCTCCCCAAGAAATGGAGCAAGCACGCATAGTGGTGGACCCTCTGGATTTCGTCATGCCCACAGATGTTTCCCTGGGTACTAACCTGCTTGGGCATTAGGGCACATCAGTAGTGGCCTAAATCGTTATATGTACATGTGTATGTCACTGGACCTCAGCACATGTCCAACGTTCAAATGCATGGTATGTTCAGACACGTTTTAAGAGGTTCAACATTCATCCTCGGGTAATGGGCATCTGGCTGTGATGCGACGGGACAGCATACAACTGTGCCTCCGGATGCGTCGAACATAAATAGAATTCAAGTTGACTGGGGGTGAACTGGTCGAACAAACAGCTGAACATGTCATGTAGTCGAACAGGTCGAACAGGCAGTCGAGCCAGTCGAACAAGTCAAACAGATAGTCAACAGGTAGCTGAACAAGTCAAATGAGTGGTTGATGTCGTCATTTTGCAATGATTTCACACATGGCGTGTCTCACTCATCCATGCAGCACTGATTACCATACATTCATTCTTATGGTTTTGCAATTCGTGCAGTTGTCAATCGTGCCATCATTGTACAACGAATGCATCCGCTGGACATTTCAGAGGACAGTAGCATAGTTGACAATCTGCTCCCAGGTCCGCTGAGGCTGAATGTGACGTCTGAGGATATCCCCTGCTTCGCAATGACACAGTGCGGGATAGTGCTAGGAATATCACACTCCACCAGGCCCTTTCTTACTCGTCTCTATTGTATGCTTGTGTTTCAATCATTTTCCATCGTGCATGACTAGCCCTGCATACACTTCAGAGTATGCTTCACACATCAGATTGTTTATTCGACGTATGGCTTCCTCCCTCCAGCATGCTACCATGTCTTGCAACAAATTGTATTCCGGCCACCATTCAATCTGGGATATCAACTGGCGCACCCACCAAATGGTTCGTCTACATGCATAGGCTGAGCCCACATCCAATAACCTATCGCGCATTTTCAGTTGATCTTGAAATGCATGATGGAACTCTTGAGACACATTCGATTGACCAGGGTTATGTAATAAGCCCACTAGATCTTGTCAATACCAAGCCTTATCTCAAACTCTACTTTGGTGCTATCAAACTCAATCTATCTACCCCGCCATATCCCATATATCCGCTCAGATCTCCGACATCATCCATATTATTTAAGGACGTTGTCTTATCGCGAGTCTTCCCATTTCAACCTCGTCTCACTGTCATGCCCTTCAATAAACCTCGCCTTCACCTCTGCCTCTATGGACGTGGAGGCCGTCCCAAATCCAGCGAGCTGGAAGACAAGTATGTGGTCGCCACAGAGTCTCACTTTCACCACTGACATTGCTTCCTATTGCCGTGCTAGTTACCACTGGGCCCTCAATATCGGGCCAAAGTTGGAGGGCAGCTCTACCAGGGGTCTTCGCCTTCATGCCAAGCAGAAGGTCGTCCACCCTGGAACCATCCAATGGGTGTTCGAAGAGCTCGATATTCCTCTCCATGCCACCGACATGCTCCTCGTACGCATTACCATCGCGAAGATATCGGACATGGACCGCACCCTCAATATCATCCGTGGCGTTCCTATCAGCCAAGATATCCCTGATTGGACCTGCAAGTCCTGGGTCCAGGAAGCCGTTGCGTTGCTTGACGCCGACACACATGCTTTGGCAATGCGAGTGATGGAATGGAGGAAGGTCCATGACAAGGCCATCTCTTACTGCAGCGAAAAGTCGGCGGCGAATCGATTTTGTGGCGAGGGAGCCTTTGATGCTTCAAGGCCACCCACGTTTGATATGATGAAAGACAAGGAGGTGATCCCATGACTTCGTACACAGTGTATACCATGTGGCTAAAGTGTTGATGTGAATATCAAACGTCTCCAAAGTATCTAAGTCGTATCTCTTCCATCTCCATTTCTTCTGCGGTTGTGTCGATGAATTTCCCCACCTCCTCCCTCCAAAACAGGTTCCGTGGATTGACATGCCATGCCATAGAATGTTCCCAATACGATGGATACCACCCAGATGTTTCCCAGTCAATGATCCCAACGACGTCTTCGCCGCGCACGAGAATGTTCAAGCTGCTCAGATCCCCGTGCGTGAACACTGGCATCGGCCAGGGACGATCCTGTAGCTCAATCATTCTGCCGACGTCTGGGAGATGGTTCGCATCCGCCTGCAGACCATTCCGTAAGAACAAGTGAAAGTCGTCGACCCCGTCGAACGGCCCAATCGTCAACAATGTTCCTGGAAATCGAGAATCAAATATGGGTCCCCCATCCACGTTGCTAATGCGCTGGCCTGGGGCAGGCAGGGATCTTAATTCGTCTACCATGTTCTTCAATTGTCCAAGTATCTTCCTCTTGGACTCTGCAGATCGGTTCGCCCAGTCACACGCGACCATCCTTCCCTCGATCCTATCCATAAGGATGTATGTCGAACCTTTGTGCACGAACGCACAGTGAACTTTGGGAACCGGAATGAATGTATGCTCCCCCACAAAGCGAAGTGTGGATGCTTCTGCAAATTGAACGTACGGCCCATATTTGACACATAGATTCTTCGTCAGGAATCGGACACTTCCTGAATATGGCCGGAAGCGTCCAAGACTCTCTACAGCGACTAGGAGAGTCCAGCGACGTAGGAAGGTATTGTGGATACCATGTGATGATGTAGGGATTAGTGATGGGCTGGCATGCTGCCTGACCTTCAAGGGTGGTCCCCTGGGTGTTTAGCCAGAGATATGCATGGCCATGACTATGCCTACCTGATCAGAGGGCTCATCTGATTTCACCGCTTCGCGATGATGGTGAGTGGCCGTTGACTGAGCATTACTTGTTAGAACGGCCTTTCAGCATCACAGCATACACACATGTCTACCTCACTATTGATACTCTTCTTTGCCATTTCAGCCTTTTGGGTCGGTAGTTCCATAAGATTTGATGGATGTGGTTCACTGTCAAGATGTAATTATAACCTCCGACAATCATAAAATTATTTCCATATTTCCATATCAGGGAGTAACGTCCATATGAAGCAATGAAACAAGAGAAATTTGGGTTCCGGTCAGTACACGTGACCTGCAGTTGATCTGATAGGCAAATCGGAATTAGAGATATTGGCCTGGTACATGCACCACTGTAGTCGGGGTCCTGAGTTCTGAACCCAAGCTAAGGCCCTGTACAGCATGTGTTTGTTAACGATAATGGCCTGTTTTGATTGGCTTACGCGTTTCGGCTACCTGCTTAAACTTCGGCTGTTATCGTTAACAGACGTGTGTTGTACAGGCTCTAAGTTTGCTAGCACCCCATATGATGGGTTCGTAATAGGTTCATATTATGTTCGCAATGGTTTCGTAAAGGTTCGTAATAGGTTCACGACATGATGGTAACAATGTTCATCACGGTTCGTAATATGTGGTAAGTTCGTAGTAAGTTCCAGTGTTCAAAGCGCCACGGGCGGAAAGCTGCTGCCACTGCTGATGCTAATTTTAAGCGTGCTCCAGGCGTTATCGCAGGCCATGTGTTAGAATTGGTTAGCTGCGGTTTTTTGCCTTGCCCACATTTGTTTCCCATCTAAACGCTTAAAACATCTTACGGACGACGCAAAACCCCCCACCTGTTGTCCTCATTCCGCCCATGACATCGTCACCACGGGCACCGGTGATTTACGATGGCATAGACATCACTTCTGTTGCTACCTTAAATTCGAATCCCACTCGCCGACTGCAAACGCTAACTTGGCTGGAAAATGACCTAAGCTTGCAAGCAAGCTTTGTTTTGATGCACGAATTATTCCCGAACGAGATGAGGCAGAGCTATCCGATGTTGTTAAGATAAAGCGAGTCGAGTAGATTTGCGGTACTAGTTAGCGAAACACTCGCTTCATATTACTTTCAAATACAACATCTATGCCACCCATTAGCCAATGAGAGCTTTGGGGACACCCTGGGAATGTCACCCGCCATGGGCATGGCTTTGGCGACGCCATACGTGGCTCTGTGGCTCTCTCCACTGGCTTGCCCCGTGACACTTCAAACACTGGTGTAATGGACGTGTCACGTCGTGGTATGTTTGTATAGTAGGTTCGTAGCCATATTCGTAATGTTTGTAACCATGTTCGTAATGTCTGTAGCCATGTTCGTAGTATGTTCGTAGTATGTTCGTAACACGAGTACCATGTTTACAGTTCCCTCGTAGTCTGATGTTTGTACACGATTTGTAGCATGCTTGCATGTGCTAGCATCATATGGGTACATTGATAACACTATGCTCGTACATGGTACATACAGGCGTCTCGATTGTGTAAACGCTGCAGCAGCTACAGGTGGCGCGGGTCACAGATGCCCGATAGCCACTGATGCAGCCGTACTGCAAATGTGTCCGCCAACACTCCGTGAAGCCCGTCCGGCATCCCATCCATCCACAAGCTTGTCGTCAGACTGCGCTCGATCTCGTTGACAAAGTATGAAATCGCTCCATCCCGCACAATCACGCCGATGTCCATCCTGCAGAACAGTGCTATGGATGGCGTACCAGAGACATGTGGCTTCTCCATCCTCACTAGCATTCCCCACGTCGATAGCACGAATAGTTCGAATTCCTGCTTCGCTCGATTCCTCTCCTCCAATGTGCCGTAATTCGCCTCACTGAATTCGGAGGGTGTTGGCGGCCTTGTCTCCTCACGCAGGCGGTTTCTGTCGGCAGTACGGTGGTTTCAGGACAGCATCGACCCCATCCAATAGATTCCCACACGTACTTTATGTCCTCCAGCGACCAGAACGAGCTTGCTAACCTTGCGACCCACATCGAGTCCCCCGTTTCCAGCTTGTACGTGTGCACCGTGTGGACGATCTCTCCATTCAGAACGAACACCCTCCATTCGCCTACTGTGCGTAGTGTGGGCACATATTCTTGTGCGAGCCACAGCTCTCCATTCCGGCTCTGTCCCTTCAGGTATGTGGCTGTACGCTTCTCGACATCGCCAGGAAATATGATGTGATGCCCGCAGTCACTGTTCGATCGTTTGAGTACTACATCGGGTGGAATAAGGTCGTCCGATAGTTTATCATGAGCCAGGGGGTGGGTGATCGGGTGCAGTCCGCGTAGCTGTTTCGCGATGGTGTTGAGTAGGACGCTGTCTGGATCCTTCCACCCCGCCCTCTCCATCTGCTTTGGTGGGGGCCATATCGTCATGGGTTGCATTTGCAGGACGTTGAGCCTTTTGACGTATTTTGCTAGCTCGTCGGTGTCCTTCCACTCGTAGACACCAGGGGATCTGTAATGCCCGAATGTGAGAATACGGAACATTTACATTCCGTATGACTCGCCTATAGTCGATGGTATAGTCGATACCACCCAATATGCATGTGTACTGCAGCAGCTCCTGCAGCTCCTCTTCCCCGCCCTCTGTTATGGCCTGCTTGAATGTGGGCCAATCCATGTATGAGACGTCGAAGAATGGGACACCCTGTACTCTCACAAAGGACAACCTGATCATGATCCACAACTGACGGAGCACGGTGGATCAATTACGATGTTAGCCACACCTAGGTCTGGCACACTTACCCATTCCGCTATTCGTACCTTTGCCATTGGTATACTGGTGGCGGGAGTGTGCAGTGGCGTCTTTTGCATCCTCGTTCGAAAGATGTATCTTGGAAGCGCCTTCCTCAATCGCGCATAGACCTCCATGGGGATCAATCGCGTGGTGTACCCAAGGTCTGTAGCCGCGGTAGTCGCCGACTCACATGCATTGCTAGGGTCTGGCACGTAGAGAATCTTGAAGCAGTGTGCACCCTTTGTGTGCACTGTGGTTGCGGCTACCATGGGTGTTTCTGGCAACGCCGAGTATGTGCTGGTTCCTGAGGTGGTACCGGAGATCGACGAGGCCGCAGACACCCCACGCTGGTAGATCGCTTGCGAGACTTCCCCGTAATCTCCTGTGACTTCGGCGTTCATGTCTATTTCCATATCGCTATCGTTGGGATGCCAAAGGACGTCCTCCCCACCCCCCATTGTTAGGCCCTCATCCATATCGATATCGTCGAGCTGTGAGGTCGACGCCATGCTGTAGGCGTTCTCGAGATCAATGACAGGGACGTCAAGGATATGTGCCAACATGTCGTCAGAAACAGTGCCGAGGCATCGAATTCGTGGGACATATTCTCGCAATTCCCGTTGAGTGGGCTGCCTCGAAGTCCGTCCGGCCATGCAGCCCATGGAGGCATGGCATGTATCATTGCATCCGGCATGGAAGGTATGCTTTGCATGCCGGGAGCAGGCACCCCCTTCCCTACGCCAGAGTGGGGTTTTTGTCGCAACACTGATGCACGGATGAGTACCGCAGGTGTGGGGGCACACTTCGAATCCCCTCATCCCTTTACGTGTATTCTCCATGTACTCACAGTGATGGTTGACACTGTACTTCAAGTGGATTGGTTAGCAATTTTGTGCGGAGGTATTGCGAGCATACCGATTGGTGGCAGGGGAAGAATAGTGGGAAATAGGTAGTTGTACGGGATGCTCATCTTTGGGTACTTGTACTCTCGCTCTGTCGACAAATAAGTGTATACATTCAATAATACAATTTAGGCGAGAAAGATCACAGGTGCCATGTTATATATATTACCTTATTTACAAGGTCACTGGGGTGGGGGGGGGAGGGGGGAGAAGGAGAATTGTGGCTGTGTGTAGACGCGATTTGAACATGGTGCGAAAAACCTACTCTAAATGGGTAACTAGCTTGAATCACTACTGCCTGTTGTAATCAACTAATTCAAAGGTGTAAACGCTAAATAGATGTGTCAATCTTCCCGTCCGTGGCAATGCGATATTTATGATTGCGTTCATTATGGATTTGTTCTTAAGATTGGTAGTCAGCGAATGCGTACGCCGCGGTAGGTAGAGGTTGTGTGCGAAGTGCGGTTTTGGTTCTGAGATCTCTGGGTAACAATAAAGGTATGCTCCATCGGAGCAACGTATGATGTTTTCCTCTTACCCTTCTAGACCAGATACGTTCGTCGACATCATTCTGACAAGGACATATATGACGGGTACTTCAGTCGAATGATTGATTGCTTCGGCGAATAATTGTCCTTGTTTGCGTCCGACATTATTTTGATAATTTCCTGCTGGCGCCGTTCGTAACATCCAGTTCCGTTTCGAGGTTGAATGTCACCACGACCTTCATTCCTATTCCTGATATCACCTTATCTGGAAGGTCTTCTTGTTCATCATTCACTCTTTGTGCTATGATCTGTTCGTTCAAACATGATGGCAAAATTCTCTGATAGTGTTACTGCTTGATCTCCTACTGTGTTGTATCTTTCACAAATAAACAATGCTGCACATTGTTTCGACAATGTCTGCGAGTCATCTCCGAGATTCATTGGTGACGAACTGCGTGTCGTGGTATGACTAAGGTAATGGTTGCGTTGCGAAAACTTGGAAAGTTTTTGGTTAGCCTCTCGGGAGTGATCGCGACTGTTGAGTGGAAAATGGCACATCATAGTGATTTGCTTATCGTATGCAATGCCTAAATTGCATGCAAACTTCACATCACATTTTGCAAACTCAATAGTGTGGAGTCCTATTCACCCATCTCCATGTCTTCCTCTGAGTCATAGCGATCGCATTATGACTCACTGTTGCTTGCCATCTCACTGAGTGATAGTCAAAGGAAGGTGAGTTATATATCGTTATCATTGCGTATTATATAAGCACAACGAAACACACGTGTATCATCTATCGCTTCCTTATTCACATGGTGTGTAGTACGTTCGTAATACGTTCACCAAGCGGTTTGTAATATGTTCATCTGCAGTTTGTAGTAGTTCGGATGTACACAGCAGTATGTACATAGTGTATTTGTAGTGTGTTCGCACTAGTGTCTACGAACATACAGCGAAGAGTGTTCATGCGAGTACATGCTATGAAAAGTACTCACAGTCATAGGGTATTTGCACTGTGTTCATATTGTGTTGCTAGATTATTCCTGATGACATTCATGGTTAGCAATGGTCTCCGCGCATGTGATATACGGTCACTCCCGTCGCTCCATACCTATTTGCATCGACACAAGGGAAGTCCAAACAGACACATCGCTGATTGTACAAGAATCTACGAAAACCCAAAATTATCGAGGCTCACCAGAGGACCAGGCTCCTGCCAACGCGGCCCTCCAGTGCGCCTGGAGCGGTGGATACCCGACATCCCTTACAATGAGCTCTGCAAAGGTACGCATGGAGGTCGGCGCAGCCACAACCCCCCTCCTTTCCTCCATTCCGACGCATTGCAGGCCCTGCAAACTGCATGAAGTGGCGTAGACAACTGATCCCAGCATATCCACTTTTATCTAGTCTCTGGCCTTCATATCGTCCACCCATTCATGCCATATATGTCCATGGCGTGGTCATCGCGCTCGCCTGCAATATCCACGCATACATCACCTTCGTGTCTATCTAATGATAGTTTGCTCACTGGGCACATCATGACCTCTGAGCGAAACTACAAACACATCAACAAGCCATAAATCGAGATCAAAAACTGATCCAAAAAGTACGCGAACGACTCGAACGACTTGAACAAGTATAAAGAAGAAATCAAACGGCTTGACACAATTGTTATCACTTGTAACAGTCCGGCCAGGTGTCCGACCATGGACGTGGTCTTGGTGCTGATCCTCTCACGGAATCCTGAGTTCCAGCCTTGATGTATGTTATTACACATTTGGAGGGGTATTATAGTTACAAACGAGTGAGAGGATTGCCCGTAAGATGCATATCATCCACTATGTTCATACATCATTATCACTACCATCACCAACAAACTCTGCTCCTCCTCCACCACCGACCCCTTAGTCCTTGACTCCCTCCAAGCTCTGGAT
>JBBPLE010000279.1:9595-22426 GCA_038089675.1 Boletales sp. KT-2023b | reverse complement strand
CCTCCACCACCATCTTCACCACCATCTCCCTCTCCCTCTCCCTCTCCCTCTCCCTCTCCCTCTCCCTCTCCCTCTCCCTCTCCCTCCTCCCCCTCTTCTTCTATAAATGCACCAGGATAATTTATCCCAATCAACTGTACCAGTGGTTGATCAAGTTCATCATTGCCCTCGGGAGTCAAAGACCGGAGTTTTGTAGGCTTGAAGCCTTTGGTTGCTGTCTTGGCTCTCTGAGGAGGTTGTCTCTTATTTTTCCCCATAGTACCAAGTCTCTGTAGTCTAGCACGTCGCAGCTTCCTGTCTGTCTCCACCGCTGTGCTTGCTGGACCATCCAATCCACTGGAGCGCCACAAAACCTCTTCGAACACCTTTCTTGACTTTAATTGACGGTGGGTCACCTGTTTCCCTTTTGGCCTCTTTGCCCCCTTCAATTCCTTGCTCAACCTTTCCATCTTGTAAAATTTCGGGTTGGTGTAGAAGATGAAGGAGTTTGATTTCATTCGCCATACAAATCCTTTGGTTTTCTGTGTTCCCTTTTGACTTGCAGGAAGACATTGGAGATGTGAGAAGATGCTTTCTAGCCCATCATTCAAATATGTTGTGTCCTCTTCTGTCCGTTCCTCTAGCAGGTCATGATAGGCTTTGATGTACCCATTATTCTTCCAGAACACCAGCCACTGTGATCCACTCTTGGGAGGTGCAGCTTCTTGTGCGGGAAAGTAAATGTCCTTACGGCTCGCAAAGGACATCGAATGGGGTCCTTGACGACCGTGAATGATCCCATCCTCTGTCTCTAGGCCTGTATTACAAGCCTCGAAGGTGGTGTAAAGCAATGTCTGGTCGATACTGGCAATAGTCCAACATTTCATGGCATCAGATAAGGAGGTCGGTGTGGGTTCCATTCCCTTCAAGGCAGTGTTATTCACCATCAGCCATGTCTGTGTAGTGAACTGGCAAAACAGACGAGCCAACAGCACAGGGTGATGTTGCAAGCTACCAGGCATCCTCCACTCCTTCAGCATCAACATCAGATTGGCTGCGATGGCTTTCCTCAGTTGACTCCAAGTGGGGTTGGGTCCAACAGGAAACACAGCAGTAGGGTCAAAGCCATCCAGGATAGTGGGGAGATGAGAGGCAAGAGCTTTGTCGCGCTGAGCCTTTGCATTGAGCCCCATCAAAGCCAAGACTTGAAGGTCATCCATCTCTTGAACAGCATCCAGACATGGCTGCAACCTAAGTTCTAGCTCCTGAAGAAAGAACATCTGGGCGCCTTCTACCACACGACGATACTCCAGCAGTGCCATTGACTCTCTGACATGAAAGTCATACACGATGGATGTAGAGATGGTGGATCGGAGCATGTGGTTGAGAATCCCGGTGAGTATGCCTAAATTGGGGGGATTGAGTCTCTTCAGCTGGATCTGGGTTCGCTGGACTTCCTCCATCCTTCTGGCAAGAAACTCAAACCAGACATGGGAGGGAAGCCAAAGGACTGGTTTTGATTCCATGTATTGTCTGGCCTGCATCATGGGTCGTTCAGTCCAAATAAAAGCAGAGTGAACAAACAAACATACCTTGGGCATGATTTCCCTCAATATAACCTGAGCAGCCTGTCCACTAACCCTATATTCATCCCTAACGCCATAGGTCTTGTTTTTGGCTTTCCGCAGAATCGTGGTGATGCTGGAACATTCCTTGTAATAGGCTGGAGTCAGGTTGTAGGCATCACTGTCTTTCGCAAAAGTGGGGATGTTGTTGTTAGGACGGACTGCCTCATAATAGATGTTGTAGGTACTTCTGAAGGCCACATGGGTCTGAAGTGCACGATCCTGAGGCATCTCTGCTTGCAATGCACCGTAGCTGTGGAGCATGCAGTGATGGTGGGCAGTTCCCATCTTGAAGCCAGCAGCTGCATAGGATTCCTCCAAAGCATCAAGTCTCCACAGGCCAACAACTGGATCCTTGGTTTTGGGAGTGAAGGAGACTCCGACATCGACAAAGAGCTCTCCATTGTTGCGATCCAGCATGTGGGACCAATTCAAGCAGGGGATATTTCGTCTCAGAGCCATCTCTGGAGAAATGTATTCGCCCCCTTGACCATCCTTTGTCAACAGCTTGATTCCCTTGCCCTCCACCACAAAGAAGAATGAGCCATACATAGAATGATCATCTTGCTCTGCAATGAGTCGCATCATGATGTCCTGGACGTCTAGAAATGCTTGGTTGGAGAGCGGATATGTTCTCCGACCGCCTGAAAAACCTCTCTGCTTATATCTTCCCTCCTCCAATGTCTGTGACACATAAGGTATCCAGCCTTTACCAGCCTGTTCACCGATGGCAGGGAGAAAGATCCCCTCCCAAAAGGGGTCCAATGCTCCTTTTGGCATCATATTCATAAATCGTCCTGTAAAGGGACTGCGATGAATCATCCGAGGAAAGAAGATGTACACGTTCAAGCCATGACCAGTGGAGGAGGAGAGCTTCCCAATAATAGCATGAGGTATGGCATTGAGCGGAAACCTCTTGGATATCCATTCAGTACGATGTCCGGAAGCACATTGATCTTCATCTGACTGAGGAATGAGGATGTCGACATAGACATGGTTGTGTTTGGGGATTCCGGGCTTTCCATCATAGATGGGCATTAGATATACTCCGATGCTGTTCTTGCATACAAGCTTTCTAGTAATCCAGATGATACTGTCTATGTCGATTGAGATCTCGATGTCATCCACAGAAATGTCAACCTTGTCTTGCTCTAGGTCTACTCGGATTTGTTTTGCTTCCGCAGCAAACATTGGACGACATCCACGCACAAACATGTTATGACCATGAGTGCATGCTTGACGAATGTGCGGTGAGTCCCCTGCATAGTACAACATCTCTGTAGCACTCATAGTCATCATCTGCAAGGTGATGCTACATGTGAGCGCCTGATCCTGACACGACATAACAGAGGAATACCTGGTCATCCATCAATTGATCTTTATTCTGATCTAATTTTCCTACTGTCATGATATGTTCCATGACGGACATCGGTGGAGCCAGATAGAACATTTGAAAGGAATCACTGAGGATACGATAGCCATGGTCTCGCCACATGATCCAGGCAGGGGCCTGAACCATGTGATCAAATGGATGTGTGAGGATGTGGTAGACGTCTGGTTGCTGAAGCATCTCCAAAGTGGGGCCGTCATCATAGTCATCATAGTCATGATCATGAGGAATGAATCTTTGCTGATCATAGACCGGTAGGAAGACTGGTCTTGAAGTCCTGGAGAAACGTCCCAGTATACCCAATCTCCAATCTTTGACATGCTTGCATGAGGCCCTGGCTGCATTGGACAACTCATCTTGGTCTGGAGGTTGTTGTTTCTTGTGGGTTCCAGTTCTCAAAGGATGGCCTACAGCACGGGCAGGGAGATGGGCCCGACGCAGATGTGCACCCTGAAGTATCTTATGACCTTTGATTAGAGCAAACAAGGCCTTGGCCTTGTCTGGCCTATCTGGCTGGAGCTGATCCTGATCTTCCTCCTGCTCCCGCTCCTGTTCCTGTTCTTGCTCATCTTGCTCCCCCTGCTCCTCTGGTGCTACCAGGCATGTGCCAGTCTCTTTGGCAGCCACTTGTGCAATGAATGACCGACATTCCCGACAGGAGTTGCTCTCCACTGTCAGGGAGCGTAGCAGACGAGTGTCCCGCTCCACATATCCACCAGACTGCATCTGGTGGATTGTCTGATCATCTAGTTCCACATAGTCCCATAGATAGGGTGGTTGCACTGTAAAGTGCATGTAGTCCTGAAACCCGATCATGCATCGCTGCCGAATGGCCCCAAGCATATTCAGGCGAAGGATGTGACCACACGGGATGGAGGGAGGCGCTGTGAGTGATCCTGAAAGCATTTTCCACATCCCCTCAAGGCTTTCTTCGATACACATTTTGATGAGTGCACATGCGATGGGCCCGCAGTCATACCCATTTTGCATCCAGTCCCTGTTGACAACAAGGACAGTCGCTGGGTCTTCTACCTCCCAATGATGAAGATCAGCCATAATTTTCCAGCGCTCCGGTCCTCGCCAAGCATTCCAGTCCGGATTGTATAGAAGATTGTTGTTGCTGATTTTTCTTCCCAAGACATAGGCAGTGCTGGAACTATAATCAAACACCACGGCGAAATAATGAGCAGATTCAGGATCATGAACAAGAAAGGCGACTGGAACCATTGGACATGGGTCATTCATCGGCACATGATGAGTGTGCCTATAAGTCTCAACCTCCACAGGAGTGAGGTGTAGGTCAGGTCTGAGACGGAATATCATGGAAAAGCGACAATAGGCATTTTCACCGCTATCATGCCAGATGGAGGCAAGATAGAAATCACAGACAAGGCAGTCAAGCCACTGTCTATTACCGAGGGTGTCAAGCTCGGTGTATGCACTATGCCATAGGATGGGAGAGGACAAGACCATCGCTGTTCAAGCGATGTTCATCCAATATGTGTTTGAAGAAGAGACAGTCTCTTACCGCCAATTTCATGCCTCGTCATCTGAGCTGGGAAGGGAGGTGGATCCTGATCTTCATCTGAATTTGACAGTTCCTCCCATGGAAAGGGTTGCTGTGCAGGTTCTTCCAATGCATC
Organism: Boletales sp. KT-2023b; assembly: GCA_038089675.1. NCBI lineage: Eukaryota > Fungi > Basidiomycota > Agaricomycetes > Boletales > Boletales sp. KT-2023b. The sequence continues at coordinate 17,789 of JBBPLE010000279.1, read as the reverse complement.
AGGCTGTGCACCTGGCTCTTGCATCGACTCTGCCTCTCCAGAACATGGTACATGCTGTTGTGCAGTCTGTTCGATAGAAGGTAGCTTTGGGGCACGCTTGCGCTTGGGAGGTCTGCCTCTACCCCGTTTCCTTGCTATCAATTCTAATGAATGCTTCTCGTGGCATGGAAAAGAAAGCACATACGTTGTGGTCCAGGTGCTGCTGCTCCTTCTGCGACAGACGATTCAGCTGGATGGTTGCCTCCGTTTGCATCCGATGTGTGCTGCATCTTTTGTTTCTTCCGAGGCCTTCCTCTTGATCGCTTCTGGATGGGTTGCTCTGCTGGCTCCAGCTCCAAATCTAAAAGGAAAACATCGCATTCAAGATGGACAAGATCAGGAGAAATATTAAATCAAGGAAGTGAAGACCTGCCCGAAGTATTCATGCATTCAACATCCTCCTCCTGATTTTTCCGTTTTATACGGCCCTGCTTAGGTGATTTTACCGATGCTATGGGACCAGATGAGATGTCTGGTTTGAACCAGATTGAAATCAATGCAGTTACCATCTTCAGGATCTCCATCAATATTGTTCTCATCAGGTGACAGCATGGAACATTGATCCAGTAGGTCATTGTATGTCTGTTTCACAGAGGAGGAGGGCGATGAGGGAGGAGGCTCGTCAGGGCCAGAATTAGTACTGGTGTCATCGTTCCACTTTTGTGTGAACTGGTCCAGGAGCTCGTCAAAGGATGGGGATTGTTTGCCGACAGAGAGCGGATGACTTCCAGAAGGTCTTGAGCTCAAACAATCAAGCCAGTCATCAAATGAATTTAGGTTGGAGGGTGGGCAAACGCCAGACGATGATGTGGAAGCCCTTTCATGTGATGAAGTCCCATGGGGTATCTTCAGCTTTGGTAGTTGATGCAGGATCCTGTCTATGGAAGGGTTTCCCTGTGAGATTTGGTCCGCCATGGAAATATACACCAAAGATAGGAGGAGCGACAGAAACACAGTAATATAATAGCTATTCGATTTCTGAGGTCTAACTCTGGAGGATATGGTATCTAGGAACCCCTCTAAAGGCAGCGAGGGTGTATGAAAAAGAAGATGGTAACCCTGTGGAATAGAAGAGCGAGCAGAAGGAACCGCCCAAGTGGCTGGAAGGTGTCTATAAAGAGATTGCAACAGACAATGCGAAATGAAAGTGAACAGGTCGATCATGTTACATATATATATCTTACAACATAGGCTGTATCAGGTAATGGTCCCATTATCTGTATTGTAATTCTTTTAATATATACCTGGATCAATCCATCGATGATGTGAGGGATCTGTGGCAGACCAGTTTGGATATAGTGAGGTCAGGGCCTGAAGGATCATATAGATATAAATTTCGATTTCGGTTGAATGCACACTTTTCTCTATTATTTCCCTAACGATATAATGGCAAGCAGAGGCAGGAACGAGCGCGTGCCAACAAAGACGATGTTTTCTCGATTCTCAACAAGTGAGAAATGCATCGGTAGGTACCATCTGGATGGTTGCTGGACGACCTACACTAAAATAAATCATTTTTATTTAGTCATCAATGAGAACAGCAAGGGTAGTCAACATACAGTAACACATGTTGATGCGTTGTGCTGATCACTATTATTATTTATTATCGGGCACAGATTCTCATACATTCTACAGAGATGACCTGTGAGCTTCAGATCGCTGGTCGACATGGACGGCCACATTATACTAACAATCACCACGGCGGCCAGAGTCTCAATCAAGTCGTTTAATGAAGACTTGTGGCAGGGTAAAATAAAAGACATTAGGGTGGAGATGAACAAGAAGCAGGTAGCGATCATAATCATTTCGCCTTTGCCATGACTAACAGAGTAATGGGGAGGAAAAGCCAAAGAACATTTGGATCATGGTACAATGGTTTTACCGCAAGCAAGATCTTACATCGGAGAGGTATGTCATGGGCCACCATCATGTTATATATGGCTCAGAGCCGCTCGCCCAGCTTTCACAAGTATCTGGCATTCAATGAGCTCGTCTTGTCCAAGGAGACAGACATCATAGATGCTGCCTGCATAGAATGTAAGCATTTCCTTGGATAGTTCCTATGCACCTCATGTGAAGCAATTCCAAGCTGATGAGTTCATATTGCGCTTCGATGATACTATACAACACTGCGATGACATCAAGCCGGGAACCTTATACTGGCGGTGGGAGATTGACTGTATAACACAAAAGGCAAAACGGCATGGAAAGGGAGGAAAGGACACATTTTCTGGAATGTTTCAAATCGTGGTAAGCATACATAACAATTGATATCAGTCAATGTAAAGAGTGACCTTTTATTGTTGTTTAGTCTTCCCACAGCATGGCCACATGCCCCATGTGTAATATGCCATATAACCCGGATCGTGACATTCAGCGGTTCTGTCGAGTGTGTAAGACATGGCATCACTTATCTTGCCTCGACAGCGGAGGCCGACGTCTTCCTCCAGGGTCTGAAACAGATACCATCGCCACCGATATACATCCTGCTGGAACATGGCCATACTTGGACAGTTTTATGAGGATTCTTCGCAAGCCGATACAGCGAGGAAAATATGGTGGTATAGTTGGCAATGGGCAGATGATCTCGAGAGCATCGGAGGTCTATGATAATATACAGCGGACCAACAGAGGTCCCACCCAGCAGGAGTTGGAGTACGTGACTGCAAATAAGATGGATTTGCAGGTCGACACTCTGCTAGAAGAAATGGCAACAGAGCATTACAAATATTACCAATGTCCAACCTGCGCCTCTAAATCTGACTATGGCATTTTGTAGGCATGTATTGTAGACATTGTGAACTGCCCAATTCCTGCTCGTGCTGCCGCTTGCATGTATGTATATGCCGCTGATCATAGTCCAGGGTTCCACAGGACTTATACCTACAACCACTTTTATACAGCTTTGTCATCAACAGAACGAATCCATGCTGTGTTCCATCATCCATTGTAACAAGTCTCTCGTGGAGGCTGGAATAATAAAAACCTATCCTTTCCATTGTGTTGTTGAATGTGGTCTAATAAATGAATGAATAAATGAGATGTGGATGTGGCATTGTTGACGATGTAGGCTGTGTTTCTCCTTACATTTCGTAGATGTGACTTGACATGTACAAAGCCCTCCATGTTGAACTCGTTATGACCATGGCTACGACCATTTATACGAACCACTACGAACTCTACTAACCTGGCTGTGAGTTGCTACGATCCACTACGAATATATCACCAATCTACTACGAATACTACGAACCATTGTGAACACCCTATCAACGATGGAACCACGACGAACTGTTAAACCTACCCGACATACGCCGAACGGACAACGAACATAATACGAACCGTTAGTGAACATACTTACGAATTATTACAAACTATTACAAACTAACGACAAACTTACTCCCAACATAATCCCAAGATAACTACGAACATACTGTGAACTTGCCACGAACAGTGTACGAACTTTACCATGAACCCACTACGACTATGACCACGCTATGGCCATACCATGAACGTACCGGTACAACGGACGGCGGGAGGACAACGCAAACGGCATCACGGAGATACGTGGGCACCAGCCAAACATATACAAGGAATAGTTCGCATCGTACCTCAAAACTGAGATGAGATGAGATGCACTCATGGCAGCCGAATGGTCACGAGGTCAGACAATTCAACAGAACAATGTCACACCATGCATTTCAATTAGTGCGCGAAATGCGCCATACGATATAGACTGATCAAACGTCACATTGCGATGTTAGAGGGTAAGATGACATGCATTGTACCGCGTGTGCTGCATCATGGAATTATGTGATCTCGGCTGTGGGTGTGAAAAGCAATATATATATCATCGGAATCAGGATTGCAGATTCAATGGAACACTCACCAGACGACACTCGCCCAAGATGGTTGAAAAAAATAAGGCGAAAGGCAGGGGAATAGGCAAGGTGAGAGGACCACGGGGGAGAGGAGACGATGAGACTGATGAGACGGGCGAATACAGGGCAGCACTATTTCGAACAAGGTGAGCGAGAACACAGAAGAAATGTGAGATTACTTCCACGCAGAACAGTGCACGAACGTGGGGGACACGTCGCAGTCAGACCAACGCGCCAGTAGGGAGGGTAGTGGACGGGTAGAAGCCTCTGTGTCTCACAGAAGCTCGTGTTGGAGGAACAGGCACAGAGGGCGATCATAGGATATGCACGGTTAGACCTGATCGAACACAAGACGGAAATTCGCTTCGGGACATGGAACCACCAACCACTGCAAATGCAGCAGGTGAGTCGGCTGATGCAATCGTTTTTGACCAACGGCGTGGAACGGTTCTCGTATGCGAAGGCAATCCTTCTGGTTGTGAAGAAGGGGGACGTGAAGGCGGGAACGTACGCAACCACATACATGTCGGGTGCAGATGCAACGCAGGAGCTACCTCTGCTGGAGCTTCAAGATGAAGCGAAAGCTAAGCGGCGACTGCTGGCAGCAGGGGGGCAACATCGCATGCACGCAGTGGAGGCATGGATTAAGGCGCTGTCGAAGCAACACATGGAACTGTCAAGGAGCAGGTGGTGCTGGAGCGACAGGACATCCAGGCAGCGGGGACGTGGATGGACACTGAGCTAGAAACAAAAGCTCGGAAGCCAAAACGAAATGCGTTGCAGGAGACCCTCGCACTGGGCAGGCAGTGGATGGTTGTGCTGTATGATGCAGGTGGGTGGCGTGAGCAGCGAGCAGTGATCCATGAGGCCTCTTGGCCTGACGGTCCTTTCCAGAGAGGATCGATCGCAAACTTGGACTGCATCTTGCGCAGAACATGAGTGATCACGTGTACGGACGGACACCGGAGGAGGGTCTGGTACACATGTTCAGGACCCTCAAGGAGAGCGGGAAGACCTTCCGGGACGTGGAGCTGAAGGAAGGAAATACGGGAGCGCCACGAATGTGGGCGGAGCTTCTGTCCCAGGACTATGTGTGGGCGATGATGGAGCGTATGGAGCCGATGGGGATACACATGTTCGATGGGACGGCGGACATGAGATTGCACTGCTTCCACAGCACGATGCTTGGGACAGGTGGAGGAGTGAGTGGAACGGTTTTCGATGTCCCGGAGGGGCTGATGACGCCATGTAGATCTTGTCGTACATGGTAGCACAAATGGAAGAATGTGTGCGTCTCTGTTTCAACGATCTGGAGGTGGACGAATGGAAGGTGGACATGCTGGTGGAGGCTGCAGAGCAGAAGCGGGAGAAGGGGAGGCCAGCGCGAGTGGAGCTGCAAGCGATATACGCAAGGATGAAGGAGGCTGGAACAAAGAAGAATGCTGGGCGCGGAGCTGTGTACACGATACGGCAGTGCATGGACGACGCGTTCATGCAACATCTTGGATTGTTGTCGGAGGTGGAGACATTGTTTGGGAACCAGCAGTCCCGGAGATGGAAGAATGGCATGGAGGAGTACCTCAAGCAAGTGGTCAAGGAGCTGCCGAAGGTGGTGGCAACAATCACTGAGGCAGCAGTGCCAATGGGAGAGGAGGAGAGCGCTCTTGCGTCCTTGCAGTGATGCGTTGCGAAGGTGACGTTGATGCGATACCTACATGGCATATCCCCCATGGAGGGAATGCTGGGGCTGGTGCCCTTCATGTCTCGCAGTGTATACAGCGCGATGGTGAAGCGTTTGGAGGTCATCGATGCGCCGCTGATGGAAGTGAGTGCACAATGGTCGTTCGGACAGTAGCAAACAACGCTCATGCACCTCGTAGTTCTGTCGTTGGTGGGAACCGATGATTGACATGGTCCCAGTCATCGGCAAGTATTGGGTGCCAGGGTCTCCGAGTGCAGCGATGGTTCGAGCCATTCAGTGCCATCGTGATATCAGGGAAGCCTCGCGAGCAGTTGCAGTCAAGTCCGTAAGTGTCAATCCGTCTGGGGCAGTGTAACTCTCATGGAATTGCCCCAGGTCGTCTACATCATATGGAACAATTATGCGTCCTTCGTCAACATGCACCTACAGTTGCAAGGGATGTCCGTACCACCTCGCCTCACCGCTCAAAAGACGCTCCTCTCCAGATTCGGCATCAACAGCGAGGGTCGCACGACCAAGGAACTACGTGACGCACGTGCAGAGATGGTCAGCACAGTTGCAGCCGGGAAGCAGAAAGAGAAGACCCAGGGAAAGGGCAAGAATAAGGAGACAGCAGGGGGAAAGGAGAATAAAAGGAAAACGCGAGCGACCTCTGTTGGCGGCGGAGACAAGGGTACTGACACCGCACGGGTCGAAGGCGATGACGATGATGTAGCAACACGGGGAACGAAGGGTCGCCACGAGAGGCTGGTAGACAAGCACCATGGGCTCATCGTGAAGCACAAGGTATGGACCGAGACGCACATGGTACTTGTAGGCAGCAAGCCAGACGGGAGGGAGAGAAACGCGCACACGCCAAACTTCAAGCGATCGCCACCAAACTTCCACGCGCCTTGGGAGAAGGTGTCACAACCGTCGAGGAACCACACACGTATCATGATGCGTGGACTCACGCTTGTCGACTGGACTACCTGGGAGTGGCAGGACATCCCAACCCGGTCGTTTTCGCGCGTCATGCGCACGTTGGCGGCGGCGGTAATCGCAGAGGCGAGCGCCATCATCTCTTACCGCCACGAGATGATTTTGTGCCAGCCGAACGGCGGCGCCGTGACATTGCGAATCCAAGCGCAGCGCGCTGTGGGTGAATACCTGGTGGCCAAGGATGCTGGACAGACGAGCGAGTGGTGCCAGACTACGCTGAAGGACCTGCTGGGGTCCGTGACTCAAGGATCGAAGGTAGGCAGGGGGACGGTGCTGACGGAGGGGACCATGCCGCATCCAGGACTTGTCACCTGGGCGGACGGCATCACGGTGCACGTCATTGAGGACGACCTGGCAAAGCTTGATCGAGAAAGGGCTCTGGGTGCACAACAGCGGGATGTGCAGAAGGTCATCAATGCTGTTCAGGACCTTCGCGTCGCCTGGCACAACCCAACATGCAAGGACAATGCGTGTGAACACCCCGCGCTCGACGACGACGTTGCCTCTGCATTGCATGCACTGGTCAGGGTGTGTTACATCGTCTCTCTCTCCCTCAGACCCGTTGTCAGCTCCTGCCCGCCAATCAGGCCTTAAACGTGAATGCCTATCGCCAGCGAGTGACAGAAACGCTCGCCATGTCATTCGACCCGGAGGATGCACACGCACCTGGCGAACGACTCCACGTCACCATCAGATCCTCCGCCCTCAGCAAGGACAATGCAAAAGATGACTTCAATATGGGAGTGCCCAAGATGTACCATTTGCTTGACATCCCGACGAAGGCCCAGTCAATTGAGCACCTCGAAGAGCTCACGCAGAGGTATGTCATGTGGCTCGAGGTACACGAGAAGCGGACGGCAACCTTCAAGTTCGGTCAACGGGCACCGAGCCAAGATGAGGATGAGGATGATCCAGCGGAAGATGATGATGGTGATGCCGACGACGACGACGACGACGAGGATTCGGTCAATGATGAACCTCAGTCAGATGGTGAGGAGGACAAGGTGCATTGTCACTGTGATATGACATGATGATTAGCATGTATATCGTTCCAGCACGTCAACTCCGATCTTTACGAGGACTTCATGTTCGATGATCTCCCCGTAAACTCCGCTGGTGAGTTCATGTCTGAGGTCCCTCCGCCTTCATCATCCGGTGAGCAGTCCAAAACCATGTATCGCGCATTTCATGCTGGTCATGAAATGCGCAACATGGGACCCTGTCCTTTCATGGATCGCTCATTCCACACTGACAGTCCTTGTCCAATCGGTAAATTGCTCTGCCTCCTTCACTCAACGTCAACACCCGCCCCTCGATGAGGTCAAAGAAATCGACGAACATCCGATCACATCATTCGCACAGGAAGACTCGCCCGCCGTACTCGTTCCCACTCCCACCATCCCTTCTCCTCAGCGCACACGAGAACGCCAGCCCTCCAGAAAGCATGACCGCACACTTACGGACTTGTCCGTAGGTTCACAAGATGACGTGCACGTAAGCGGACCTAGCGTACAGCCGTCTGTGGGTGAACCATCGAGTACGCAACTCCCCTCCATATCTATTCAGCCATTCATTCATTCATCCCTCTTCAGAA
>JBBPLE010000278.1:0-43479 GCA_038089675.1 Boletales sp. KT-2023b | reverse complement strand
GGATAGGCGCGGTTTCGAGCCTGCGAAAGCTCTCATCAGGGGGCTACCGCTACCCCGACCGTCGCCCTTCCGGATCTGTTTAGGCGAGCTACCAGTCTCATCACCTATTCAGGGAGTTAGTCTGTAGGGCGGAGCGCGATGCCCAAGACGCGACCCCAAACGGGACTGGTTGCGTGGGTGGGGAAATGCGAGCAGGGGGTAGGAGGCTTCGAACCCGGTGCAGGAACCTGATATCCGATCACCTACAGGCATCTGGCCAGAGGGATACCCTTTCAGGTCATCCATCGGGACTTGAATCGCTGCCATGCAGTACCCCAAGCAGAACCACCCGCTCGGGGGCCATCCTCCGCCATCCGCAAGGGATTCGACGAGCGACATAGATGGGAGCACGAACATCGAGAGGGCAGCGCGTTGCCCCCATCCTCGTTGTGGTGGTGGTAGTGGTGGTACAGTGGGCGAGCTGCGTCATGTCGTCGCAGTGCCTTCACCATCACCCCCCCTTCGCAATGGCGGCCGTGATGGTGCACGTCCTCGCGTTCACCATCATGGCCGGGCTGTCGTGGAACCCCTCGCTCGTCCTCATCGTGGTGGTGTGGTAGTAGGCTGTAGCGGCATCCTTTCATCTTGTTGTAGTTATTGCGGTGCCTTTGGCACCCCCGCTCTCGCCAGCCATAGCACCTCCACCTGATCCCTGTCATCGTTCTCGTCCTCGAGCACCCCCACCTGGTGGGCATCAGTGGGCCGTCGTGGCACCTCGTTGTGGTAGTGTGGTGGGCGGGCTGTCGCAATTCCTCCTCCCGGAGGGCGCACTTTCACAGCGTACGATGAGTACCAGTGGGTTGTGACGCCCTCGTCACCCAGGTTGCCATCGCCGCGCGTCGTCACCCTCGTGGCATCACTGTCATGGTCGTGATGGCGTAGTGGATGGGCCGCCTCGATGGTGTGTCAATGGGCACCTTTGTTGTGCTCATGGTGGTGGACCAGTGGTGTGGTTGGCGGGCTGCCGCAACCCCTCTCCTCCTCCTCATGTTGCTACGTCCAGTGGTGTGAGTATGATGCGGCGTTGTCGTTGTCTTGGGTGCTGGGACAGGCAAGTGTGAGCGGGGTGCGAATTTCTGCACAAGTCATGCTTTTGTGACATATGACAAATTTTAATGCTACTTCCACCACTGGGCACGACGACGACGACGACACGTACCCAATCGCACCCGGTGACCACCTTATGTGGGGACAGCAACGGTGATGCCGGCGCCATGGCCTGCGCCAGGCCCAGCACCTGTTATCATTCCCCTGCCCGTCTGCCGGCTTCAAGCATAGTAATGTATTTATTGATGCCACTTGCCAAGGCCCTGTGGACACGCTACGAATTTGCGAGGATACTACAGTAAATAGTACATATATCTATCTGCAAATACAAGTGCAGGAGTAATTATCTGTGTGACCAGGGAAAAACGCGGCGCGATCCACAAAAAACGCGGTGAGCGTGGCGAGGTCACAGCGCGGCTGACAAAAAAAAACGCGGCGGATTAAATGTGCAGAGTTAACATCATATAAAAGACACATCAAGAGATTTTCATATCATTTCAATAATAGACTTACTATCTCTCAGTCTTTTCGAGATAACAGATGTCGGGGATTCTGGACTTAGCGAAAGTATTGCCCGAGATCGCTTTCCTATTTAGGCGTTAGTTACATGTTAGTATATGCATGCGAGTGAATGTACTTCGCTGACGAGATGGTGTGCGGGCAGCTACTTTCCCTTGGTTGCGCGAACGAGGCACAGGGGAAGTGGACATGGGGTTGTCACCGGTGATCTCCAACCCCGACATGGGGCTTGATAAAAGTTCGTCGATATTCTCCTTGACACAGGCGGCACCACTGGTCAAGGCGTCGTCACATGAGAATGATTCAATATCTTCATCTTCGTCCTCAGACTCCCTTTCAGCTGGAAAGCCAACAATTTTTTTTGTCGTATTCCAACCCTCGTAGATTTCATTGGGCACGCTTCTTCGTGTCGCTAAAAGATGGTCAGATAAGATAAAATCACACAATGGCTAGTACACTTACCAAACCAAAGATGGCTGTCTGTGACACCTGCCTTGTTGCGGCCCTTATGTTCGAAGAGCGTCGAACCGTTTGGCTCGGTGATTTGCAATATTTTGAATGTTGCTCCTTGCTTGATAAGCATACACCATTCAGGAGGTGGAGATTCGGAGCGCTGAGTGAGCCTCGCTTGATTCTGGCTGCTCCTTTCACACTGTGAATCATGCAGTGAGTCGACGTATGCAAAAATGTTTGGAAACCAGCGTCGCATGCTCGCATCAACCTCACTGAAGGTCATGGATGCATAGATAGGAATCCCTCTCCCAACTTCACCAGTAATGCAACATCCGTGGTGTTTCAAGTTTAACATCTCAATTGTGGCCGTCTTTCCATGAGGAGCCTTTGGCTGCAGGAGATTCCCTTCGAGCTAAAAAACGTGTGAATGAATCTGCCTGAGCCATTGAACCAAAAGTACACGTACATCTATTCCACCAATGTTGATCGCTATGGACTGAACATGAAAAAGTCCAGTGGGTGCCAGAGTAGAACCTAGCGTGGTGATAGCATTGCGATGTGTAGCACCACCTCCCATTGCAGTTGGAGCTGATGCCTGCCGCTATAAAGTATAAAAACCGTGAATAATACAATGAGATTAACATCCCCCTACCTTTCGAGCGACCCCATGGAGATGGACAGGCTTTGTCACAAATCTAGAGCCTACAGACGGCTTTCTAGGTGCCAACTTTGTACCGAGCACTTCATCTCTTGCTTGGATGGACGAAACATTCGGTTTCTGCGAAAGGGCAAGACCTTCTTCTATCACGTTCTGGAAGATGTCAAAAGCTGAATAACGACTTGCAGGGGGGTGTGATGGTGGTCAGTTGGGCTCTTTGGATCCATGGCTGGTGGAAGACGGTGGCAGGTCGTACTGATGAGTCGATGGATGCTTGCTTTTACCGTGCATGCATTCTTTACAGATGCAGTCATTGTTGTCGCTGGGAAAGAAAGCCTCGCAGTCACATGATCTGCCACCTCCTCGACAGAGAGAGATAGTCAAGTCCATTGGCACCACCTCTGGACTGGAACGAGAGCACTGAAAAATGAATGAGGAATGGGTCTGAAACCAGCAACCCAGGAGGCGAGGACACCAGCAAGGATACAAGTGAGGGAAACCAAGGTTATATACTCTACCATAGCCCATGTGTCGTCAATCTGTAGTATTCGAAAAGCGTAACAACGTTGCTATCCCCTGACACCAAAGACGTGTCCTATTATGCCAAATCGGATCTGAAAGACAGATCTCGAGTTGTTTACTTCCCCGATGGCCAACGGAGATTACTTCAAACACAGGTCCCAGATCTGAATTGCCTCCTTCCACCACCGTGAGCCCAAACCCGCTTGGAATAATTCGATGAGAAATAACTCTGCGTAACGTCATGAAAAATACTTCCTCATCCTCAGGATTTGTAAATGGGCACCTTCGCATTGGAATGTGGACAGCCTCATGCACATGTGGCTGTTCATAGCTGGTGGATGATACTAACCCAGCATCCGAAGGCTCCACTTCACCATCGTTTTCATCTATTGGATGTCCTGCTCCTGTCTGATGGATGCCACGCTGGATGCGTATTCCATAGACACCGTAGAATTTATTCAGTGTATCTGAATCTGTTTCCTCATAGTCATCAACATGCATGCCATGTTGTGTTTGTCCCAGGAAGCGGAGATCCTTGAATTCGTCAGGAAAAAAAAATTGAAGTGATCAGATCATGGACATACCAGTGGACTTCGGTTGTTGGTGTCTGGACCCCACATTGGGTGACGGTTCCATTCTTGCTGAAAACGGGTACATTCCTCATTGATGGAATCGAGAAATAGTACATGTAGTAGCCAAAGGTGGCCTGGGTTTCGTACGTCAAGCATATAGAGCCGTTCCAGACGTGTGAAAAAGGCTCGCCAATGCCGAGCAAACTGGGTCCCAACTTCTACCCATACACGCTCAATTCGTGAATTATGTGTTGATCTAGCAATACACTGTCGTGAGTAAGGTAGAGTAACACATGAGAACATTTAGGATACGTACGAGCCCCACATAAATGAAGCGCGACGGGGACCTTTCTTCATCACCATGTACGTTGCAACACCAATATTTTCTCCGCCCCGATCGCCCCTCACTCTTGATGGTATTCCATAGTCCAGGACTGCATGTTTGAATAGATCGAGAACGGTTTCCGACCGGTTGTTATCGCTTGCACGAAGTGCAGTAATCTAACACAGCAGCATGACAGTCAGTTACATATTGTAGCACGTACTATGTAGTTGAGACTCGGTTGCATACTGTGCGGCAAAACCCATCAATCGCCCCATGGATCACGACTCCCCATCGGATCAGCTTATGATGGCCATCAATATGCCAGAGAGCGTTGGGGCGTTTTACATAGTACTTTTGCCGTTTCTTTATCTTCCGATTGCGCAGGATTTGGCCAACATGATCAAGCTGCCACAGGGAGTGTACTACACGCAGATACTGAACCCGATAGCCATGTTGCCGCAAAAAACCCATAGCATAGCGTATACCTGATTCTGGGCGAGTTGCCTTGAACTGTGTGATAAGCTGGTCAAGCTCGGTGTTACTCAAAGAAGAAAACTTTCTTTTGATTCCGTGGTGTTTCATATAGAGGTGAAGGGTGTTGCGGTGTACCCCTAGTATCTGGGCGAGTTCCGTGGCCTTGATGTTGCAGGAATTTGAAGTGGCTTCTCGGAGGAATGCCAAATCAATTATCTTCTTTGGACGGCCATGTTCTCCAGTATGTAGAGTTTGGACGAGCTGCGGAATCACAATGTCATGATCTACTCTGTAGTCAAGAAATATAATTAGTGACTGCGAACCAGATTATGGGAACTCACCGGTTTTGTATGCGATCTCGATAATTTGAAAGCACACAAAAAAGATGGCCGAACTGGGTAGCTACTTGTGCTATCCAGTCATTTAGCTCAGCTGTGGAGTGTTCAATGGCACAAAGCAGTGGGAGGGCATCATTTTGAATGGCATTTAGATGAAAAACAAATTGGAGAGTGTCTGCCTCCTCCTGGTTGAGTAGCCTGATAGCATGGCAGTGAATTTCCGTTAGAGTATGATGAGCCGATAAAATGCTGGCTTGTTCAATGTGATAGGGAAACGGTGGCAATGACTGAGGTATCACCATCCATCTACTGGCACAGGATGACAAGGTCGAAGCTGAAGTTGAGTGTGGCTATGCCTGACAATTTCACACATGGCCGAACGGTGACAAGCTTTCTCATCTACTGAATCGTGATACATGATACATTATACAGAGTTGGGGGGCAGTATCAGGCAGAAAGGCCGTGCTGAGGGGCATCATATTCAAGCCCCAATTTTCAAGCTCCAACAGACCCTGCGTCAACATGTGGTGACTTCAATGATCTCGTGCTCCATGGATTCCCCTGCCTGGCATGCGCTTAACGGTGCCCTTGCGACAAGTGGATGGGGCACACATAGGCTTGACCATCTGCTGGGCTGAGACAATCATGTCCTCATTCTTGGGGTGCGCCTGCATGGCGATCACCTTGCCCATGAAGAGCCCTTTGACGAAGGGATTGATCGATCCTGCCCCCTCTGCGCCATTGGGAGAGGTGGGATTAGAGTTGCATAAGAGCGAAACAAAATCAGGGTTCAAGGAATCAAGGTTGCGCTCCAAGAACCCTTTGGCAGAGTAGGTGACGGGGCCGTTGAAATGGTTAATGGTAAAGGTGGGGAAGCCAGAGCGGTCCATGGCGCCAACCTTGAACGACAAATGGTTGCCCCAGCGCTTGCCAAAGGCTTCCACCATCGACTGGTCAGTCTTCTTGTGCAACCAATGAGCCTGGTCATCCATGATATGGATGAGGCCGCCGGGCTTGTTCTGCAAGAGGTGGACGCATTCCACACTATCAAAGTAAGGGACAGTGGGGACCAAGTGAGAGATGCCTTCCGTCTTGTACTCGTTGACATGGTATTCAAAGATACGCCTTTGAACAAAGTTCTGTAGGCGTTCGTTGGCGAAATTGATGCAAAACTGGTCGAGGGAGTTGGGGCAACTGGTCATGTTTTGCGGACCGGGAACATCGAAAAGACCAATAAAGGTCTCAAAGTTGTCACGGCAGAGTCGTTGACTGATGTACTCATTCAGCCAAGCAAAAAGGAGGGAGTAGAGGGTTTTGGCAAGGTCGTCTCGGTTGTCAAAAGCACCATCAGGGTCACAAAAGACCGTGCAGAGTTCTTTCTTGACGAGCTTGGTCTTATATGAGAGCGCTGTTTCAAGGGCAGAGGGCTGCACGCCAGGGAATTCGGCGACGATGGCAAGGACGTCAACGTTCTGGACGACAGCGGTGTCCAAGTCACGGCCATGGTCAATGGTGAACCCGAGGTTACCCAGATGAAGGATCGCCATGATGAGCTGGCAAGTCTGGGCAACGTGGCGCTTGGAAAGCCCAACGGCCTTGAGGGCCTGCTTGAGCTGCTCGAAGCAGTTGGCATCGTCGTCGCGAATGCCGTTGGAGCGAGCTCCAGAACCGGCGCGCTGGCCGAGGTACCGATATTGAGTCTTGTCGGCAAGATGGAGATGTTGCCACTCTTCATGCAATGCGCCGGCCATCAAGTAATAGAATATGTGAAAGTTGCGCTCACCAGACGGCACAGCCGCCACCCGATTGCACTCGAGATAGTAGTCGAGGGACTTGACGCCAGAGAGATGACCCTTTTCCGTAAACTGAAGCTCTGTATATTTCCTAAAGCGAGATGCATTTGAATTGAAGAGCATGCGAGCGTTGCCAAAGGACTCGAGGACAAACTCGGCGGCAGGGACCTGCATTGCCAGCTTGGAGCCCTTCTTTCCCGGATTGGAAACAGAGAGTTCCAGGAGCGTCTTGATGGCAAGGCGACAGGTTTCAGACTTGCTGCTGCCTGTCTCACCACTAAAAGAGAGGATGGAGTCAGTCAACCATACGCAGCCTAAAAGATATGGACAGTACCTGATCCATTTGCCCTCTTCAGAACTGGACTCCTCACCCAAGGGGGAAGTAGGCTTGGAGGAGTGGCGAGACGGTGCTTAGACTAGCATACAAATAAGTACAAATATATGGTGTGGCAACATCACGTGTAGGAAACGACGCTGCATCTTCGCCGTTCGTTCCCCAAGCATGACGACTCCAGCAAATGTGCTCTCTTCCAAGGCCAGACGACATGAAACTCACTACTATGCAAAGGGTACACACGTTTTCAAAGTGTGTGATATTTGTAGCCTTTTTGAGGCGTTTACTGACTACATGCTATTTTTTTACCAGGTAGAACAAGTCTTATACAAGCTTCACGACGATATCCTCTCATCTCATTCCGGTCTCTTCGAAGATATGTTCGCATTTGGTAGTTTAAATGCCCCCACGTCCTCTGCTACCATTGCACTGGCAAAGGAAACTAACGAAGGATTATGCGACACAAGTCCTATTCATTTGCTGGGAGAACGTTCGGATGTGTTCGATTTATTTCTGGATCACATTTACGCTCAGTAAGTGTCTTGCAAACTGACATAAATACTGTGCATGACTTGTTCTCTATGATTTTGTAGTACACGTCTGAATTTTTCGCCCTACTCCTACCAAGAACTTCAAGGACTTTTTCGCTTCGTGAACAAGTATCGCTGTTCGAGGGCACGGGTATTTTTCACCAACCATATCTGGCAGGAGCGATTTGCGTACCACCCAGCCGAACTACTTGAATTGAGCCATACGTTCAAACTCGAGAAGATTTTCAAGTGGAGCTTCAAGAAGCTTATTGGAATGCCACTTTTGGAGATCCACAGCGAGCATCGGACGTTGATGGGTAATGATATCTTTGTGGCTCTAGTGTATGCGAAGGCCGTTCTCGATCACCACTGCCGCATTGTAGCCGCAGAAGAACCAGAAATAGAAGTCCATGCTGAGGGTTGCAAACACCCGAAGGATTGCGCTCACGACTGGCATGCAGCCTGGTGGAATGGTATGGGCCGCTTCTTGATGGATGCCAGGAACCCACAGTCGTATTTTGATGCGGTGAAGCGCTTCAAAGCGATGAAGTTTGGCCGGATGAATGCTGGCTGCCGAGAGCGCATGCTCCAAATTGTGGATTGTGGTGCCGGCTTCAAGCACGCTGATATGTTTATCGACGACATTTGTCAAGGTCTTGTGGACACACTACAAATTCACGAGGATACCACATGTCCATAGGTCGATACTACCTACACGTACTTATCTTCTCTTGTCCCATCTCTGCAGTGTTAGTGTAAAATCATAATCCGTGTCCGAGTCACCAGGAAAAACTGTATCGAGATCACAAAAAAAAACGCGGCGAGGTTACCAAAGATGCGGCGCAATCCATAAAAAACGCGCGGTGAGCGCGGCGAGATCGTGGCGCGGCGGACGAAAAAAAACGCGGCGGATTAAATGTGCAGAGTTAACATCATAGTGCAGAGTTAACATCATAACACCATACCACTTGCCTTATCATCGTATCGTACTTTCCGAACTCCTCGAGGTTGTCTTGACAAATGTAACTATGATCCTCCTTCACATTTGAGGTAATTCTCAGCTGATCTCCAGGAGGTACCGTAGCAGTTTCACCGCACTTCCACAAAAGATTGGGCACAAACTGTGTCGTGTCGTGACCAGCAATAAGAATGTGTTTGATGCACTTCCAATCACATAGCCTTCCGCACAAGGCGACACCGTCACCAGAGTCAATGACTGTGCCAGTTAATATTCTGTCCGTGACTCTGTTTGACGACCGCAACGCGGCGAGCGCGAGTAGTACCTGCCTGGATGGCAATGTAAAGGCCTTTGATGCAGAATGATTCAAAGAATATTTCGGCCATTTGTTCTCTATTTTCTGGGGGAATTGAGAGATGTCTGATGGTTTCAAATCAACATTATATTTTTGTGTGATTGAGCATGACTGGCTAAAAGAAAGTGGTTTTCTGGCTCTGCGCGCAAGTACTTGGATACCATCTGCTCCATATGATCCCAGTTGCCAATCTTACCATGACGAATAGGGTAGCGCATACCATATCCAGGTGTCTTTGCGCTTGCTAGCGCTTCGTCTCCGATGAAGAAATTTAGATCTTCAGCCCTCGTTTCGAATCAAGGCTGCCAGGCTTTGCGAGGATCGGAGATGTTCCACGGGTTGATTGGGCTGCAGGGCCGCGTGTGGCTACTAGAGCTGTCGGAAATACATTCAGCCGGGATCAGCAGCTTGTGTAATTTAAAGGGGGTTCGCAACGACAGGTCAGAGTTGCCTGCGAAGCTAAGATTAGATCAACATCGATGTCATCCTTGATAAGTTGGACTATGCGCCCTATTTTCGAATAACCAGGACGTCCATGATCGCAGATCATGATGGGCGCGAGTAGCGACATCCTCGTGGCGTCGGCTTGCTTTCAAAATTTTGGTGGGTTCGGGTTAAGTAAGTGAGTCAGGGGTGCACCGCCATGCGAAGGGCCAAATTTGTCGACCGATTTTCCAACTCTCAAGTTCGCGATCTAGTGGCAGCCTCCCCCATTACCCAGGATTCCCACGGCATCAGTCTAAACAGTTGCTTGTCAAGGGACGTTTTAAAGATATGATTATTTTTATCAAGGCGATTATGTAATTCATTCCTTCACCATCGTACCGGAGTCATTCATCGCCGTTCAACTACGTTCACGCTCGAAAGTGCTTACGATGCCTCCGAAAGGCAAGGGAAAGAAAGCTAAAGGTAATGACGATGATTATTGGTCAGCCATACGCATCCGATCCTTTCCAATGACGCAACTGATTTACTGTACAGGGACAAAGTCGGACAACCTGTGGCCAGCAATACCGCGCCATCTCAGATCCCTGACGCAGCGGATGAGTCCATGTTAAACTCAAATGCCTCATCTAGGCCATCCGGCTTCAGTGCATTGTCCATGCAAGATGGCCCGCCAGAGGTGGACGAGAACGAAGATTTTGGTGGTCTGATGGTACGTATTTGTACCACATTTTCGCCTGTGCAGTACAACTAATGTAGGATTACACAGTCTGCTATTAAAGCATCCAGTACGAAAGGGAAAAAAGAGAAGAAGAAAGCTAAGAAAGTTGAGGAGCCTGAAGAGGATGGGCCCGCCGAAAACGAACCGGTGCCATTGGCGACACAGGCGCCTGTCGAGATGACTGCTGATGCCCTTGCCGATGAGGAATGGGGCCCTGCGACGGACAAGGGCAAGAAGGGTAAGAAGGGCAAGGATAAGAAGGAAAAGGATGATGATGGAACGGTTTTGGGTATCTTCTCTGTTCTCTGACTACATGTTGACCCTGAGTTAACTGTCTGCAGACGAAGCCGATCCTGCCAGTGCGGTCATTTCTACACCACAGGCTGCGGGTGCTAAACTCCCAGAGGATGGAGATGTTGATGCGGGAGATGACGGACCCACTGACAAAGTCTTGACCAAAAAGGAAAAGGAAAAATTGAAGAAGGAACGCGAAAAGGTTGGTTTCCTTTATGTTCCCAATCCATGTCTGACCCGTTGCAGGCGAAGAAAAAGGCTCAAGCTAATGCAAAAAAATCTACATCTGCTGCAGACACTACTCTGGCTGACGTTACTGTCACAGCGGTACCAACTTTGGCATCTGTCGAGTCGAAGGAGAAGAAGGAGGAGGATGTGGATGGCGACGGCGAGGATGGTGGGGGGGCTTCTGGGAAGAAGAAGAAAAAGAAGAAAAGTAAAAAGGACGAGGATGTGTCTGTCTCAACTCCTGCCCCGAGCGCAAACAAAAAGAAAAGTGGGATCAGTGCATTGAGGGCGATGATGGAAGAGAAAAAAAGATTGGAGGAGGAGGCGAGACAAAGAGAGGAAGAGGAGAGGCGCCGAATTGAGGAGGAGGAGAGGCGGGCAGAGGAAGAGGCAAAACGGAAAGAGGAGGAGAAGCAACGAAAGAAGGAAAAGGAAAAGGTACGTTTCAGAAGCCAAGATTCCAATGACCACCTTACCCTGCTGGATAGATGAAACGAGAGCTGGCCAAGAAGGAGGGTCGCTTACTGACAAAAAAACAGAAAGAGGAAAAGGCTGCTGCTGAGCGACGCAGGCAAGCATTGATTGGATCAGGTGTTCAGATTGAAGGTTTGCAGCAGCAATCTGAGCTACCGTCTGTGGGCAAAAAGGTGGTTTATGGTTCTCGCAAAAAGAAGGCACCAGGGTCCAAGGAGAAAGATTCGGCACCTGCATCCCCTGCTCTAGGATCGAGACCACTAATTGCTAGCCCCTTAGCTACTCCTCCTCCTGCATCCCCATCTCTTGCACCGGTAGAGCCTCCTGGTAAAGCGGGGGAGGTCAAAGATGAGTGGGATGCGAGCTCTGAAGAAGAAAGTGTTCCGGCTGCTCCTATTGTCAAAGAATCATGGGACGCCTCCAGCGAGGATGATGGCAATGCGCCAACTGTTCCTGTTACAAAACCACTGACTGTTCTTCCCGCTCCTGTACTTGTACCTTCTCAACCCACACTATCAGGTATGTGCAACATTGTTTATATATATATTTGCATTGCTTTATTATCGCAATAATTTAGCGTCATCCGCAGGTGGTCTAGGCAGACTCAAGCCATCTGCTGAAGAATCCTCGGAAGAGGACAGTGAAGATGGCTCGGAAGATGAATCAGAAGAGAGCTCTGAGTCTGACTCAAGTGATGGCATGACAAAAGCACAACGCCTTGCAGCACAAAAGAAGGCCGAGGCAGCTGAGCGTCGGGCGAAAGCACATGAAGTTGCACTTGCTGCCCGCAGCAAAGACGATCTACGCAGTCCAATTTGTTGTATTTTAGGTCACGTCGACACTGGTAAGACTAAATTGCTCGACAAGGTAAGATTTGCTACTATATATGCACGGTCACAATCCTAACACTACTGCCCTTAGATCCGGCAAACAAATGTACAAGAGGGTGAGGCTGGTGGTATCACGCAACAGATTGGCGCTACGTACTTCCCCGTTGATGCCATCAAGACCAAAACAGCGGTGCTAAACAAAGTTCGTAGCGCATTATGACATTACCTCTATCTAAATGCGTTCAGGACGGAAAACAAGAATATAAAGTTCCTGGCTTACTCATAATCGACACCCCTGGCCACGAGTCGTTCACCAACCTGCGCAGTCGTGGAAGTTCACTTTGCAATATAGCCATCCTCGTTGTTGATATTATGGTAGGTACCTCATTTGAATGACGGAATATACTTACAATAGACCTGCAGCATGGTTTGGAACAACAAACGCTGGAGTCCCTTCGCCTCCTCAGAGATCGTAAGACGCCTTTTATTGTCGCCCTCAATAAGGTAATGCTATCGTTCATGGCACACAACACTTCTCATTTGTTCAATTTAGATCGATCGTATGTTTGGATGGGAGGCAACGCCCGATGGGGCATTCCAAGAATCGCTGGCTAAGCAAAAGCGATCGGTACAGCGCGAATTCGAGGATCGCGTTCAGAAGATAATTCTTTCCTTCTCCGAGCAAGCATTGAATGCGATCCTGTACTACGAAAACAAGAGTTTTGCTCGAAACGTATCAATAGTGCCTACATCCGCCGTAACTGGGGAAGGTGTCCCGGACATGATCATGTTACTGGTTAACCTGACCCAACAACGGATGAGCGACCGGCTCATGTACCTCTCAGAGTTGGAGTGTACAGTTTTAGAGGTCAAAGTCATAGAAGGTCTTGGGACGACAATTGATGTCGTCCTTTCTAACGGAATTCTCCACGAAAGTGATAGGATTGTTGTTTGTGGTCTCAACGGACCAATCGTCACACAAGTTCGCGCATTACTCACTCCCCAGCCTTTGCGTGAACTACGTATCAAGGTGTGTGTTTACACTCACATGCAAATTTCTCCGATTACTATCGAGTCGCTTGTAGTCTTCATACGTGCACCACAAGGAAGTAAAGGCGGCCCTAGGAGTCAAAGTCGTTGCTCCCGATCTCGAGAAAGCGATCGCTGGTTCACGCCTCCTGGTTGTCGGCCCTGACGATGACGAGGAAGACATGATGGAGGATGTCATGTCCGATCTCACTTCTCTGCTGAATTCCATCGATAAGTCGGGTCGGGGTGTCTCCGTTCAAGCCAGTACGCTAGGCTCACTTGAAGCCCTTCTCGATTTCTTGAAAGTCAGCAAGATCCCTGTGTCTGGTATCAACATCGGTCCTGTCCACAAGAGGGATATTATGCGCACGGCGACCATGCTCGAGAAAGCAAAGGAGCTTGCCGTTGTCCTTGCATTTGATGTCCCCGTCGACAAGGACGCTGAGAGGCTGGCGGAAGAGATGGGCATCAAGATTTTCAAAGGTTCGTACTAGACTACCGTGCTCTATTCGACATTAAAAAGCACTGGCTGACATTCGTATAGCCGATATCATTTATCACCTGTTTGACGCGTTCACTGCATACAACAACGAAATCACGGAGGCGAAGCGCCGAGATGCCGCACCACAAGCCGTCTGGCCCTGCCGCTTGAAGATTATCGCTGCTTTTTGCAAACGAGATCCCATTATTTTGGGTGTCGACATTCTCGAAGGAACGTTACGGATTGGTACACCCATCTGCGTTGTGAAGGTCGATGCAACAACGCAGAAGAGGGATATCATAGACCTAGGAAAAATGTGAGTCATCGAGACGAAGAGACTGTACGGGATCGGTCCTCACAAGTACGTGTGCAGAACATCGTTGGAGATTAACCACAAGTCATTCGAGGTGAGTAACGACTCGGAGTTGTTTGCTTTCCCTCCACAGCGACGTCTGTTTTCCAGATCGTAAAAAAATCACAGGCCGGTGGAGGTGTAGCCGTTAAAATCGAGCATGCTGTGTATCAATCGGCCAAAATGTTCGGCCGCCATTTTGACGACAAGGACGAACTTATGAGCCACATCACGAGGCAGAGCATTGACGTCCTCAAGGTAAGGCCTCTAGATCACGCGCGCTTGCATTCTGATGGGCTTTTTTTTTGCAGACATCATTTAAAGCCGACGTTTCAAACGAGGAATGGCATCTTATTAGAGCATTGAAACAGGTACGCCTCGATTTATTTTATTATTTTCACCGCTTGACTGGTGTGGGATAGCGTCTGAACATCCCTTGAATCCACGAACGTGAGACTCGTTGAAGGTGCCTTGCCACAATCGGAGTTACTGGTAGTATATCACTGTATTTATACCGCACGTCCTCCATTGCAAAGCCGACGCTTGTTCTTTTCTCGAAATCCCTTGTCTTTGGAATGTCCTCTCCGTCCAGCATAGAAGATCCCAAAACCAGTCAAATTGTGAACGAAAAAGCGTCTAATGAAGATGCGGACGCCTTGCAACTGGTAATACGCTATTCAAGATGATGACCGGACGACCCTACAGGATGATCGATGCGCTCCGGCATCACTACTAGTAATCGGTAACGTCTGCTTGTAGTGGTATCCTGGAAAGGGCTGCGGGTATCCCTGATCGTGGACTCTGAGGACAGCGAGCTGCAATTCGCAGACGTGTGCCCTCAGTGGAAGATGTATCAGGGATTGAGATCATACCGCTTGAACCTGATCAGCGCTCATACCTGCGTAGGGAAGCCCCCAGTGTCATCCCACTGTTTACCGCTCCTACGGGAGCAACCACGCGCATCACTGACATTTTTTCTCTTTCAACTATTTCAGGGTCGGCTTGGATACAATCAGGCGAGAGAATTATTGTGTATCACCCACGCTCGCTGTGCAGCTGATAACGTGTAACCCAGCAACTTCACCGTAGTTGGCATCTTATCGAAAATTTTGCCGCGAGCTTTGTGGCCCTGAATTTTATCGGTGGCGTCCGGTGAGTACTCCTTTGCGATCAAGACTGCATTTCTCGTGATAACGACACTCTTAGTTCATACTTGTTTCTTGGGTTGTTGGCAGGAGGTCCTGCTGCGACATGGTATTGAGTCTGATGTCTATGGAAGCTCGTGCTGAATCCCACGGCAGGTCGTCCTTTGTAATTACGGTTATCTTTATGGTCATTACCGCGGCCGTTCTTGCGGAAATTTGTTCGGCGTTGCCCCTCAGCGGTTCTATATATGTTTGGGCCGCCGAGAGCGCTGGACCAAAATATGGTCGGTTCTTTGGGTTTCTGGTTGCCTGGTGGGCTTGCACGGCATGGATGACATATACTGCAAGCAATTGCCAAGTAAGCCTGCAGCTGTTGTATAAGGGGTAAGAAAATGATCATCTTGTCCACAGGCCACCGCCAACTACATTGTGTCTCAAATGGTCGTTTGGGACGTTGGCTTCCCCGGTGGCGTTGATAACAGTAACATTACATGGCGCGCCTTCATATGGGTTCTCTCGGAGTTGATGCTCTTGGTTTCTGTGGCGATCAACTATCTCCCTCCTCGATTATATTCCGGCGTGTTTAAGTTTTCAGTCGGTTTGCTCATGCTCGACTTCCTCTTGTGTCTCATCTGGCTTCCTATTGGTGTATCGAACACATATGGATTCCGATCAGCTTCGGAGGTATTCACAATGACCTGTACGTCACGGTCGGGTGGGAACTTCGCAGTCACTGATGCACACTTGGCCAGACAATGGCACGGGAGCACCTGGGGGTTGGAATTGGCTCTTATCATTGTGGGTCCTTGACTCGACCTTTGATTTTTCCGCGGGTTAATCAGGCATCATCGATAGTTTGTTCACGGCGGGAACCATGACCGGATTCGATGCATCTGGTCACGTTGCGGAGGAAACAAAAAATGCGAGGTGGGTGCTTTCACAACAACACTACCCCACTTGACTCACGTGTTTGCCAGTGTCGTCGCAGCTAAAGGGATTCTGACGAGTGCCATCGCTACCGGGGTACTCGGTCTTGCTGCCACCATTTTATTCTTGTTTTGCACCCCGGACCTCAACACAATGTTCGCTCTTGATGCACCACAGCCGTTCGTGCAGATCTACGCCATGGCTTTGGGCAAGAGAGCCAGCGTTTTTATGACCTTGCTGGCCGTCCTCGGTCTCATTATGGTGAGATAGCATTTCCCCCAGATCGCAACCTTGCTGAGTCTTGTATGCCATAGAACACGACCGTAGCAATCGTTGCGTCATCGCGTTTGGTGTTCGCCGTCGCTCGTGATGGCGTGCTGCCTTTGTCTGGATGGATCGGGCGCGTCGATGCACAAGGGCAGCCCCGCAATGCAGTCACCGTCATCTTTGTCTTTGCTGCCACCCTTTTGTGCACGATCTTACCTAGCCAGGTTGCCTTCACGTCGCTGGTGTCCGCTGGTGCCGTTCCGACGATTGCGGCGTACGGACTAATCGCCCTTCTGCGGCTTTTCGTGACCCCGGATCGGTTTCAGTCTTCTCGATTCAGACTAGGTCGATATGCGAAGCCATTTTATGTCTGCGCGGCCGCTTTCAACGCGCTCATTTTTGCGGTGCGTATTCGGGTAGTGATGAGCGTTGCTCGTGCATTGAACTTGACCCAGGTCGACATTTCTCCCTTTTATTTCCCAGTCACCGCACAGACGTTCAATTTTGTAAGCGTGGATTCCATTGGGTGCGGTTTGATCTGATGCGTGTTGTGAAGGCCGTCGTTATCTTTGGAGCTATCTCCATCTTTGCCTTTCTCAGCTGGTACTTCACGCCAGTGGACAAGTGGTTGAGGCGGGACCAGATTCTCAAGGCGTTGGAGACGACGGATTGAGTGCAAACGGATTTCATGCTTGGAGAGAACAAATTTAGATATCCTAGAAAGGGTCTGGTCCCCATTGACCTTGACAACTTCCTTTCTACCGACGTGACGAAACTTGTAACTGTCTGGCGATCAATAGCTTTGACAACTTTATCTTGATCCTTGTGTTTCGTCCTTCCGGGCTTTCCCCCGTGGTGGATAGAATACATGCTTTTGACGACTTCAAGCCAAGTCGACGTAAAACCGGTGGTGCCATCAACTGCAGAAGATTCAGGCCGTTAGAGATGGCTTCCGTCTATTGCCCCTCTGGCAGTCCTATAGTCACCATATCAAGGTAAGTCAAACACATTTCAAACACTCCGAAGCAGTGTGTATCAGTAGGATGGGTAATCCCACCATCCAGAGTCACGCACACTGTTTATTCAACGAGGTGCAAGATGTGAACGAACTCACTTGCGCCGTAACAACATGGCCTACATACATATGTTAACAAAGCCAATTACGAATACTCCTTTTGGATGAACTTTGCGATCGTCTGAAGTTGGATATTGGACGTTCCCTCATAGATGGCTCCCTGTGCACCCGCCGATCAGTGATTGTGTACGTCAACTCTAAGAACCGAATGCAACGCTCACGATTTTGGAATCTCTCCAAAATTTCTCAATGCCAGTCTCCCGAGTGAATCCCACTCCACCCGCCCACTCGATAGCCTGACCAGAGACGCGCTGGGCAATGACACTTGCCCAGTACTTGGCCATCGCAGCCTCCTTTGTGAAAGTCTTGCCCTCCTCCTTCCTCCGAGCAGCATTGTAAGTCAACAGGCGAGCCGACTCAATCTCTACCGCAGCTTGGGCGATTTGAAATGCCATACCCTGGAAGGTACCCACAGGCTGACCGAATTGAGAGCGTTGGTAGGTGTAGGGAACAGCCTTATCGAAAGCACCCTGCGCAAGTCCGAGCATTTGGGCCGCAATACCTATCCGACCTGACGACCTGGCGGTTACGGAAATGCTAAGCGAATGACGCAGGCAGACGCGCACCTTCATTCAAAATCTCGATCGCAATCTTGTAGCCTTTGCCTTCACCACCTAACACATTCTCCGCAGGTATCCGTAGATCGTCCAGGTTGAGTGTGCATGTCGAGGAAGCACGGATACCAAGCTTCTCCTCCTTCTTGGCTATTTTGATACCCATATGCTTGGTTGCGATGAAGCACGTTATGCCTTTATATCCCTTACTCGGATCCACCTAGGCGAAGTATATCAAAATCGAACCGCATTGCCGGAAGACGCTAATGATCTTACATTGGCGAATATAAGGAAAATCTCGGCTTCGTAGGAGTTTGTGATCCACATCTTGGAACCGTTGATGATCCAGTGGTCTCCATCCTTCTTGGCACGCGTCTGAAGTGCAAATGCGTCCGAGCCAGAGGCTGGCTCGGACAAACAAAAAGAGCCAAGCTACAGTACAGTTAAGCCACACAGGGCCTCTCACGCTCAGCCTTGCTCACCTTGGACTGTGCCAGTTCAGGAAGGTATTTATCTTGTTGTTCTTTCGTCCCATGCTGTCGCAAGACAGTATTCACCAACGTATTGTGCACATCGCACATGACCGACACGGAGGGATCGACCTTGGCGAGTTCTTCGATGGCAATGATGGCTGACGTGAACGAAGACTCGGCACCACCGTATGCAGCGCTCGTTTCAATACCCATGAGCTAATATGATCAGCGGACGGACTCGGGCTCGGAAAAGAGGACAAGGTTACCCCTTGCTCGAAAAGCGCTTGGATGACACTTGGATCCATGCTTTCCTTCTCATCCATTTCGCGGACCTTGGGCGCAACGACTTCGTTGGCAAATCGCTTCACTAGACATCCATCTGAGTTTTGCGTTGGACAAAAGTGGCAGGACGATTACCAGATTCTCTGAGCATTTCTTCCTCTTCCGTGAAGACATCGAGCGAATTGACGGTGAGGCCGTCCGCGGAGCGGAGACACGACGCTGCGAAACCTCTAGGGGACAGCTTTAGAAGACTGACTGACTCGATGATACGGTCGACGAACCTGGTTGGCCTCAGGAATACGTGTCGCCTGAACACCCGTGTCGAACGAGCAGCAGCACGAAGGATGGGCGACATTGTAGTCGAGAGTCAATCACGGCGTGAGGCCGGTCTACAGGGGAAAGTGACAAAATCACATGACTTGAGCGGTGAGTTCGAGCCTTTCTTTGAAGTGGCAATCTGTTGAACTCTGACTGGATGTTCTTGACAACAAGTTTAATTTATTCTAAGCAAAGAAAGTTGAATTATAAGATTATCTTTTTACTACATGTTTAGTGACAAAATATTGGACAATGCTTGCAGTGCGATCGGTAGGTGCTGATGCTCAAGGACCGGGGGGGTACCCACATTCAATGGACGGACTGCTACTTCTTTGCTTCTTTGACTGAGGCGAACAGGCAAGGACCATCACTTGATACCATATGTAGTACCATCATCATTCGGCAGCCCTTGCGTCGCGTGTAGCTCAGAGTTCGAGCCTTTTCATTTATCTAACTGACATTTTTGGGTTCGGATTCTTGCACTGAAATTCTGGCTTATTATTCGTTACCCGGGTGAGTCACCTTCAACTGGCGTCGGATCGACGCGGAACCTGTCGGGTTGCCATTGAATTTTATTAGGGATAGTCATGAAAGGATAACCCAAATGATTTGTGGCCCGCAAATCTTATCCGAAGAAGAATGCCGACTGCGTTGCCTAGTTCCCATTGGGTTTGTTTCTGATGATCCATTATCATCAACTACCTTGCAAAAACCAACTGCTGGGAGCATCTTTCCAGAGAAAAGATGGTTTGGTCTTTTGGTTCCTCCATCTTCAATCGTGTCACTCCAGACTAATACAGTATAGAAATCCACATGCATTATCTGGGCAGCCTGTACTTACTGAACAGTATCCCAAAGTGAACGTAGTAAACAGAAAGCACAGGTGACTCCACAATTAGAAGGGCTAAAACATAAGACAGGAAGAAAGCCTGAAGAAAGCAGCGAGATGGCGGATAAAAGGTCATGAAAAGGCGTAAAGTGTCAAGTTTGGTTGCGCCCATAATTCCCCACTTCGACGAGTGATCCCGTTTCATGCAGTTGCATCCCCAGTCTTGCCGTTTTCCCCGGACCCACGCGCTTCGCCGTTCGTGCCTCGCCCCTTGCCGGTAAGACCAGCCGCTGCAAAGCCCCGCGCGGCGTAACCTCCACGAGAACCGCGACCTCTGGGTCCACCCCGTGTACCGCTACGGTCATCCTTATCTGTTGCAATTTTGACTTCGACCGGAAGGTCATAGATTTTCTACAGAACAATCGTCAGAGCTATAGATTTCAAGATGAGAGTCAGCGCATTACTTCGTTATTTTTTTCAAGACCAGCTTTCATGGCGTCTTCATCGCCAAATTCAACATATGCTATTTTCTGGCTCCGACCTTGTTGGGTGTGTGGGTATGACACACGGAGAATCTAGACACTGTTGTTAGCGACGGCTATCATTAGCCAAGTATTCCACATACGCCGGATTTTTCGCCACCGAAAAACTCGCGCAAATCACCCTCGTTTGCAGGTGTTTGGAGGCGAACAAAGAGAGTCCATGATGGCTTGTATGTCCGCCTCGATGTCGGAGTGCGTGTGCCAGCGCTGTCCGTCGTGGGTGATTTAAGACCAGACTCCGGCACATCAGGCGTGGGTGCCTTGGACGCTTCATCGGGAACCGGCGTTTCTTTTCCAGACTTTGGCTGAGCTGCAGATGGATCGATAGGAGATAGGCTGGTCTCCTCAGCAGAATCCCTCTCCTTCGCGTCCCGGTCTGAGCGGTCTTTCTTCTCTCTCTTCTCCCTCTTTTTCTGCTTATCCTTCTCAAACCTGTCAGAGGAAGGTGTTCCATTTGTCCTGGTCTGAGGAAGGCTCGAGATACTCTCCTTCGGAGTAGCAGAGATAATCGGGGACATTGTAGCGAGTGGCGACTTGACTTCCTTGGGCATTGGTGAGGCAGGCTTCTCCATCGGCACTGGGGTTGAGCTCTTTGTTGGTGGGTTCGCTGCAGTGTTTGGCAACGAAGAGCTCGTGGAATTAGGGGTGTGCGCGACGTTGCCGGAAGTAGCTGTGCGACGATATGCGTAGTTGAAGCCTGCGAGATGTTAGCGCAAATCGCTGTGTCAAGGGGGACAGCTACCTTGACTCTTGAGCTCGGCGCTGATCCTGCCTTCCTTGATGTCGAGGACAAGGGAACCAAAGGCAGCGTCACACAAGTTCCAGTTCCAGCAATTTTTCCAGGCGGGTTCCTCACCGGTAGCTGTGGGTGGGGCACCAGTTTGGGTTTGAGGCTGAGGAATACGCTCGATGACGGACAAGGCCTTGTCGAGAAGAATTCGCTGATGTTCATCGATGACCGTGTCCACTTGCGTCTTGACACTATCCCAGACTTTGTCAAAGCCCTCCTTGCCCACGGTAAGCTTATGACGGAAACCCTCGAAATCGCCTTGCACGCTGAACTCGTTGTAGGAGGTAGCGTAACGGAAGTGGAGACCGGCAGATATGGTGAGATCTGCCTTAAGAATGAGGGCGAGTTGGGCAATAATTCCCTCGCGACCGGGGCTCGCATGTGTGACGAGAAGACGCGTCTCTGAGGGATCGAAGACTCGTTGGGCAGTGTCGACAAGCTCGCCGATCTGGAGGGCGGTCGTCCACATGGTGCCTTGACCACCGGCGATGGTTGCGTTTCCGTCGCCGTTGTCAAACATTTTGTGTGGTACAAATGCACCGCCTAATCCGAGGATACGAAGCTTGACGCCGCCTACATCGAGGCAACGCGTCGTGGCTTCATCAACCACGTGGAGGTTATCGATGGCGTAAGAAGTGGTGCGGAATTTTTCGAGAATGACGACGTCTTCGCAGGCACCCCAAACTGTGAAGACGGGGACTTGAAGCTTGATTTGACCGGCTAGAAGAAGGGGGAACTCGGATATGAGGGAGATGTCGACGGTGGAGCGAATGGTGGCGGGGGTATTGTCTGGGGAAAGAAGATGATTGCGTTGGGCGGTGGCGATGAGGGGCGAATACATTGTGAGGTGGCGGAGGGTGCGGTCATTGATGCGGTCGAGACTGCTGCTCTCTGGTGCAAGGAGAAACGCGTCAACAAAAGGGAAAATTTGCGAGGAAAAAGGCAACATGAATAACTAACCAAAGAAACCGAAATCACCGGTGTGAATGATGGCCTTTGCGTTGGCTTCGCGCGCGAGATCATTGAGGGCGGAGAGTCGACCACGGATGTCCGCAATGCAAAGAATACGGCCTTGGACTGTGTCGAGAACTTTTGTCTGCGTGTTGACCTGATTTATGTGCGCCCTCGGATGCGGAGATGCTGCAGGACGGGTCGACGTCGAGGCAGGGCGGGATGTGGGCTGCATATTTTTTGGACGAGGATAAAGAGAATGTCAACGCTGTGGCGCATGTCCCCCCTGCTTGGCTATATTATTATGTAATTTCACTGAAATTATTATAGTCATAATTATTAATTATTTTCTTCGCCGTCACCGACGATGATGATGATGAGCTTGTTATAGAGAACACACGCAGCGAGCGCACTCCGGACCGCCCCGCCACACCGCCCCGACTCTCCTCGGGCCGCTCCGTCTCCGCAAACGGTACGACACGCTGTGCCCGACACGTCCGACTCGAGTTGGCATGATGGCCTCGCCTGCTGTAACACCCTCGGACAAGTTCCTCTCTTCCGTCATCTCATTGCCCCCAAATTCTCGCATAGCATATGTCACTTTCCTCCCCGCAGCCGATGCACCTCCGTACGACATTCTCGAGCTCGCCCGTAGACAACTCCTCGCCAGAAATGGTTCCCTTGCTCTTTTGGAATCCATACTACTCCATGTCCACATCGACGGCTCCTCCTCTGCGCTCCATGCTTTCATGTTTACCTCTCTCGATCGCTCCGATGCCTGTCTTTCCGTTCTCAGTGCAATATCTTTGGATGGTCTCCTTGGTATGTCTCCGGTGCACTGCTCTCCTCCGAAACTCACGGTCACCAAGCTTCAGATATCTCCTTCTTCGATCCCCAGGGCCTATATCCTTGTTGGACAGGATGCCCGCCTCCTTGTTTCTCTTGTGACCAAAAATTTTCTCCAACGGATCTTTCGCTTTTGCCCCGTCAGTCTCTCCGTATCATTTACTCTCGCTTCATAAGCGCCGTTCGAAGCCGAATCATCGACGACGTAGCCAAAGCATCCAAAGATGCCGCCACTGGTCATTTGGCTCGCCGGTTCATGGATGGATTTGTACTTTGTTCCTCCCCCATTGCGAACGAATGGGCAACTGACTGGCTCGAGGGTGCCAGGCTTAGGTGAGCCTTGATCCCCTTGACGTACACACGCTCACTAAGTCGTCCTAGGCCACTCGTCCATTGCCAGTTTGGCGTGCATCTCAGTCCTTCTAGATTAGAGGTATACTCACATTTGCGGTCAACCGACTTGCTCCCCCTCGATCTTAGCCCGCCATTGGCTCCTGGCACTCCAATAACCCTTTTGCCATTTGGTGTTCCCTCCTTTTATCTGTCCGCATACAATGGTCCCACGTCTGGCATTACCGTCCAATTTGAACAATCTCTCACTGGGCTGGGAGCGGGCGAATGGAAAGCATCACTCTCCGAGAAACACAACACATTTTCTCCAGGCATACATAAACAGACTGGCCCAACGTATGTCATCGCCTGGATAGCCGTGCAAAACAAACGGGGTGAAGACAAGGGTATTGCTATCATCTGGCCCCTTCGGCTCTGTCTCGCTTTTACTGCATCTTCCCAATCTGCTCGCGCGAAGCGGTCTCTTTCTTACTTGCCAGATCTCCCCCCTCAACTCCAAGCTTCACCACCACCGCCCGCGCCGCCTTCTGCAGCCCTTGCCTTGTCGACGGAAAATGGTTCCCCTGTCACGTCCACACCACCCATATTTGGTGGGCGTCTTATCTCTCGTCGTCCCTGTGCGTCACCCACATCGGCGTCCGTTCGCGCGTTCCGTTGCCTGACTCTTGCAAAGTCATCGAAAGTCGATAGCGTCGCCGCGGAAATAGGTCTGTACGTAGAATCCGTTGCAAAGGAACGGGAACGGGAACGGGAGCGCATCCGAAGAGAACGTGAAAATGCGCAGCCATCCGCCTCTCCTCGCACTACGGCAACATCGTCTATAAGTAACAGTTTATCGACTTCAACTACCGTCACAATCACCCGCAACTCCCCTGTAGTCACCTCCCCCGCTGATGATGATCATGCAAACGATACTCAGATGCAGACCGATCCTATACAGGCCCCAACAGCAATCCCACCAGATGCGAATCTTCTCCCACCTTATCCCTCGCCCCCTTCTGCCACTGGTAAAGCAGCCTCACAACCTATCGTCTCCACCGTACCACCTGTTGCTGTCTCCGATCCCTCTTCATCATTAGCATCCCAGACAGAACCACCCTTCTCGCCACTCGATCCCCCATTTGATCCATTCGAATCCATCGGTGCCCCATGGAATCGGCCGCCCGACCATTTTATGCACATGGGTGAAACGTACGACATGGGCTTCGACATGAACGTTGATAATATTGGAGCTGGAGGCGGTGCTGGAACCACAAGCTCAGCACGTGCGAACACGGATTTCGAGGACGGGTTTATTTTCACCGACGACGACTTTGACTTCTTTGACCGACCCTCAGGAGCGACCCGAGCCGCTCAGCCCATCACCCATTTACTGGATGAACACCCTGGCCTTCCACCTGCAGGATCTGCGCCGATGGCTTTTTCGCCTTCGATCCTTGGGGATGGTGCATTCCCATCGACTACCACTTTCTCTCCTGGTCAGCAACAATCATCTCCTACGGATGCCTTCACGCCACGTCTTTCCGAATTTTATCGTATGCCGGACTTGATACCCGCTGTCGCAGACACAGCATTGCCGTCTCCAGGACTTACCCCGAATTCGGAACCGGCAACACCCAAAGTCAACCTATCTCTTGATCACAAGGAACGGCCTACACTTCTCCCCGGCTTTTTCGAGCCAATTCCATTTGCCCAGAGTCATTTACTGTCCGATTCTAAATACCACATGGGTAAATTTGCCCTCCCTAGTCCGCCAGACGAGGAGGACCGAACGCGACCGATACCTGACTCCTCGCCACCCAGTCAAAACAATCATTGGAAAAATCGATACGATGCTGCAACTGACCCGCGCATCGGCCTCGTAAAGAAGCTCATTGGAGTCAAGCGTAAAAGCTTTGGACAAGGATCCCGTAATACAAGATGGCGCCCTAGCTGGTTACAACATAACCTAGAGCAGGAGTTCTCACTGTCAAACGACGTTGACGAAGCCTCCGACGTAGCGTCGGATGATGAAGACGTTGACGGTGGCGAACCTCTTGTCCCCTCTCGAGCCACCACTCCGCCCCCCACGTACTTGCCACTCGGACCAACACTGCTGCATATGCAGTTTTCACATCCATTTCTGCTTCCACTTAGTACACCTTTACGGCCGCCCGATGCAGCCGTAGCCCCCATGACGATCCCAGCGCCTGTACCGACGTCTGTTCCTACTCCCGTTTCCCCTGCCGCCGCCTTCGGCGCCACGTCGGAGAAGTCAAAATCTCTGGAAGCTACGGGGAACATGATTACTCGGGAGGTTGTCGAGAACTGTATATTTGCCGATGCATGGCGGGCCAGTAACATGTATAGTCTGCCACACAAACAGCCAGATGTCTGGCCCGCCGATGTGTCGATGTTGGCTGACACCTTTCGCAGTCTTCCTACGCTCGATGGTCCAGTCGAATTACAAGCCTTTTTGCAACACGGTAAGTACACTTATGGTTACTGGAACTATTTTGCTGACCTCTGCATGTCTAAGAAGCTTCTTCGTCATCAGACCAGGTACTTCTCCAGCGTATGGATACACCGATGATATCGGTGGGCAAGGGTGAATCTATTATTCAGGTGTTACCTGCATCCTTGCGGTTCTGGGAGAAACTTGGGTTGACGCCGCAAGCGGGCAAGAAGGACCTCACGGCACTTCTCTTCGTCGAGGACAATAGCCTAGACAAGCAGTCGCTAGCGGAATCTTGGTTAAAGAAATTATCTGCAACATATACCGTACGTTCCATCGTCGACATTGGGCATCGCTGTTCAACTTGCTTCCAGGCACGCCAGCTGGGTACACATACGCCCGGAAGCCATTCTCTTTGTTCCATGGACGGCATCTTTGCGTTGCGACTGGATTCTCTTCGCAAATATTTAAGTACGCAACTCCGCCGGAAATTTGTCCAAGCATTTGCTCACCACCCTGCGCTAGCCTCTTTCGCTGCAGAGTTGTCGTCTGATCTTGCTAGTCTTATTTTTTACATCGCAATTCCGGACTCGGCACTAACGCTTGCATCACCTCTACTTCGACAAATTGCCTCGGCGATGAAGAGGCTACAGAAAGCCCACACAGAACGCCCAATCATCTTCCAACTCATTCCTGAACATCATATCACTTCATACGATCCTGGGACTACTGATTTTGACAGACTCTGTTTTTCCATATATCACCGTATACCTCAGGCGGTGGATCGTTCTATGTCACGCAAGATATTCGAGACTGGAAAAGAAACGCGCAGGTTCTTTCGAGAATCCGCATTCACGCTCGCACGGCCACCAAAGCCTACTGTACATTTCGGCTTGGGGCCAGTCCGCACATTGGATGTCCTTGACCGCAATACGTTCCTTCATGTTGGCTATAAATTCTCTGAATGTGGCAAGTGGCTCCTGGCAGCTTGCGTCGACCAGCGCGGCGAGTCTTATGACCTCGGGAGCTGGCTCACTCAAGACGAGGTGGAGACATCAGCCATCCTGCAAATCTGGGATTTTGTACTGCAAACTGCCCGACGCACCAATATTGAATGGCGTCTCGTCATATCCAAACTCGGGCTCATGTCGCCCGCGGAGCTTGACGGTCCGTTTTTTTAATCTGAGTGCTGCAAGGTGATATCTGACACACTGGTTAGCTTGGATGCATCACTTGTCGACGTCACTGTCTTCCTGCCGCGATCTCGCGCCTTTCCACGTCAGTATCCTGTCTGTCGACCAACACATCTCCTGGTCGTTCACGCAACTATGCCAACCCAACACCGGACAACAAACCCCTTCACGACGGACGACAGGAAAG
Source organism: Boletales sp. KT-2023b (assembly GCA_038089675.1). Classification (NCBI taxonomy): domain Eukaryota; kingdom Fungi; phylum Basidiomycota; class Agaricomycetes; order Boletales; species Boletales sp. KT-2023b. The sequence goes on along the minus strand of JBBPLE010000278.1, from coordinate 16,485 downwards.
GACTTAACACCTAAATCACTGTACATGGATGTGACCACGGGGACAACCTACGCTATTTTCCCTACGATTCGCATCCCCTTGACCGCGCCCCCGGCCTATCCCTGGACGGATTACGCCTTTGTCCCTGATGAGGAAGGTGCGGTTATCACCGAAACCACTTGCCCTCTTCTTCCGATTCGTTCGACGATTCTCCTTTACGTCCCTTTCAAGCGTGCGGGACCCTCATGCTCGACGCTTCACATCCACTTTCTTCATAGCTGTAAATTCCCAGGGTCTTCCCTTGTTATCCCAGACGACGTTACCCACCAAGAAATCACGCGCAACTATTACGAACTTGCGGTCCTAGCAAGTCTACAGGGACCTTTTGGATACCCTACCCTCCCACTGCATCTATCTGCGCTTGAACTAATGCAAGATGCACTCAGGCAGGAAATTGAATAGCCAGCTGGGGCGATTCTTGACTTTTTTTTTTTTTCATTTCTTTTGCTACTTTAGATGTTACTCGTTCACCATTGTTTACTTGCACATCGGTCTTATTCTCGCATTAATGTTGTATCCCTACCCGTCGTCATCATTGCATCTTTTATCTCTCCTTATGCTGTCAGCGAGCCCAATGTAGTCGCCATTCAGAACTAATATGATCATTCTTGGAATACTACTGTGTCTTTCTCTCTTGGGCGCTGTAGTCCTTTGGCGCCTCGAATCGAACGGTAGATTGTATGCTGGCAAGAGCATTGATGCCAAGCAAGACAATAGGTACTAGGATGAAAAAAGCAACGAGAAGCGCCGTGATGAGAGCTGGGGTAAGGAGTTGGTAGTTGTGAAGGATGCCCCCCTGAGACGAGGGAATTACGGGCGGAGTGGACGACACAGCGGGCGAGTCAAACGACAGCGAAGGAAGTTGGCGGCGTTGCAACGGGAGATGCGAGCCCGCGTAGATGACGAGGTAGCTCGGAGCGAGAGCCGCAAGTTTATCGAGTTCCTGCGAGAGAAGTCGTTCTGCAGACGGAAAACGATCAGAACATTTTGGGGCAGTACGCTAGCGAACACGCACCGTGTTCTGCCATCACGGTTTTTCGGTCGCTTGGGGACCCGTCGATGGGAGGAAGGGAGATGGACAGAACGTGTTTCTTGTCGTCCTCCAAGCGCCATTCGCCCGAGCCCGGTGCAACGTCGATGGGAACCGAGCCGCATCGGGCACTGAGGAGGGTCGTTGCCTTGGGCGAGTACCCCCGGGGACCCGGTTCGACGTGGGGCAGCTGGCGTGCGCTAGGTGCATCCTTGATCCGCGTGGCCAGTCCGCACGCGGGCTCGAGCGTCCTTAGATCGGCGCTGTGGACCTGTTTGAGCGAGGTTAGGCTCCCATGTGCAAGGAGAGCGGGAGCGGGACGACGTACGCCGGGATGGTCTACCACCACGACAGCATCATAGGCGCAAATGTCGCCGTGCGAGACGATGTCTTGCAGGAGCGCAGCATGGTTGGGAAGTGGGCCTGGCGCGAGGGTGTTGAGCAGGTCCGAACTGGACACGGGGGTTAGACTGTGTGTGGATGCAAACGGGGGTTGGGAAAAGAAAAGGATACCTCTGAGGAGACCACGCAATAAAAGGGGCCGTCTTGGGCCCGCCGTTCGTGAATGCGAGCACACTGGGCAGCAGGGCCAGCAAAGCGACGCGCGCAGTCATCATCGTCGTACAAAACTCGAAATAAGTTACTTATGTCAGCGACATTAGACTTGTTCGTAACCTCAATCATGGCGACGATCCCTTCGCAAGCAAAATCAAAGCAACTCCGAGCTTGTCTGCTGTGTTCGATCATCCAACATCCCATGGACTTTCGAAAGATTGGCTGCCCGAATTGCGAGGAGATCATGCAAGTGCGTAGGGAGCCACCTGTCTTCCACCATGCTTATGTCTCGACTAGATGAAAGGGTCTCCCGACCGTATCGCCGTCTGCACCACCACCTACTATGATGGTATCATCGCCGTCATCGACCCCGAGTCCAGCTGGGTCGCACGCTGGCAGAGAACATGTACGTGTGGCGCCCGTCTTTCAGGGTCCTTCGGTCCTGACAGGTGCCCCGTTTGCAGCAAAGTACGTGCGGGGCATGTACGCCGTGCGGGTCAAGGGTCGCGTGCCAGAAGACGTTGAGGCTGAACTGGACAGTCGGGGTATCAAATATCGACCAAGGGATCAGACGGACCAAGATTGAGCGTTGCGCGTCTTCCTACCATACACATACGCTTGGCCCTTGCCGTGCGCGTGCATGGCAAGCGAGTGATTGTCTAGCTTTCCATAGGCACCACATGGCCATGCTGGTCCCTCAAGTACCGTGGCGAAACAGAGATCATCTTTGAAAAATTCTTCAGTCTAGTTGATCCTGTCTCCTTTGAACTTGGTCGCTCCAGTCCGAGGGATGAATACTGTTTTACAGTTCTTCAGATGTGGGTCACAGGCGTGGTTTCCGTTATGCAGGACTTATTGGACAATGTCCATGTCCAAGTGGTGACGCGTATAGCGAAGTAGCGTTCGTTTCTTTATTTCGTATTGATGTCTAGGTATGTGTATTACAATACGGTCCATGTCTCGGTGTACGGGCCAACTTAGTGAATGTTTGGCACTACTTCGCCTCAACACTCTTCAAAATTGCAGAGCCATGACAATATATTGGGGGTAGGCCCACACTTCGGCCTCAGCACGGTACGCTATTAGTACCACCTCTGCTTTTGGGAGATTGCTTCCAGGTGCGCAACTCAGCGGCTCTTGTTGTGCATGATTCCAATTCACCCATCCGAGAGGCTGACATGATGAACATATCAGGGTCCTGCAGCCATCCTCCTTTTGTCTAGTATTTTCCAGTCCGGGTACTGTCGATTTATCATGTCTCCAATTTCGTCTGTCGCTACTACTTTTGAATTCCGTCCTGCAATCTCCCCCGTTGCTCTTGGCCCAGGTTCCACTGGGAAATCTGCTTCGGCCATATCGCCTCATCTTCCGGCGACGGGCAGCCTTCTGATCGTTGTGGTCGCCCCTGTCTCCGTCCTCGACCGTTTCTACCGTGGTCTAGATACAGGCACGAATTTTGTCGGAAAGCAGAGCATCTGTGCTGGACATCTCTGAACGGTTTCGTGTTGTCTATGTCACCGAGGATCGGGAAAAGCCCACTCGGCAGCCCCTATCGACCAGCCTGCGGATCTCCAGGCTGGTCGAGAGGTGCGTGCAAACACTCGAGCCTGCCATCGTTTCGTTCGAGCTAACGCGACCATTATTAGCACGTTACTATGGTCCACGTCAAATTCTTTCACCCGGCTTGTTCGAACGTGAGTGGATGTAACTTGACACTACAACAGATTGCTCAGTGTTGCTTCCAGCTCGTGGAGCTTCATCCCGTTACGACTTCAGCGTCTGCAATTCATGTGGATGAAGCGGTGGAAGCTGCGTCTGATCCGGAGCCATTCAAGAAGAACTCGTTCCTAGAGACAGATGAGGATGCCAGCGTCAACAGAAACAAGGCTGGCAAGCCAAGACATGCACAGTGAAACAAGGATGGCGATATAGATGTTCCGCCGACAACCAAGCGGTTCCCACCTTGCGACATGAACTCCTGGTCCAATGTGAGCTTCGTCAGTAAGGCCATCGGCTCCACTGTGCGGTCTCGTGCGTTTCTTTCGGTCTATGGAGCACGTGCAAAGGGTTATTTACCCGAAATGTCTTCGTGCGACCGCGAATCGAATGAAGATGGCCATCGTGGATCTGTTACAATTTCTTCGGAAAGTGACACCGACGGTTCGGTCACTGATGTGGTCGATCCCGATGTGAGTGGATTCCTAGGTGTGCTTTCTATTTGCGCCGAGACAGCCTTTATCAGCACGTCGATTCGGTCTTCCGCCCGTCTTGCTGAAACGTGAGTAGACCAAGCTCTAAACTACACATGATTTGCTCAGGATTGTTCGCAGCTCGTCGAATGCCACCTTGCGGCCTCTTTTGCCCGAGTAATTTTGGTAGAAGATGAGGCAGAAATCCCCGAGTCTGGGTCGCAGCCGTCTGTCAACAAATCGTTCTCGAAGTTTGCGCTAAAGGAAGAGCAAGTTGCAGGATCGACCGTTGAGCTTCCACCGTACGGCACATGCTCATGATCGACGGAGACCTCATACGATTCGGAGTCCGATTTCGCGTACTGCCTTTGGGATTGGATTGCTACGATGGCGTACCACCCATGAGAGCACGCGCCTGACTCCGATCCCGACTTCAGTCACTCATCGTATGAGGGCATCTTCGAGACGCCGCTTGGATCCTCGGATTCGTCCGAGGCCACGTCTGATTCCGAGTTGTCCTACCTCCTTCCACTGGACGATGAGATCGTGGACTCACCAGCAAGGCTACCGAGGAGACGTCGCCATGGAATGGCCGACATGGCAACGTTTGCACGGACGTCCAAGGACACTATTCCGAACGAGGGCCACCTGCTGACGGCCACGAATCTCTTGCCGAATGGGGTTGTGCAATCTGGCTGGTCCTGGCGCCACAGATTTGGTCCTATCTTGTGACACATTTGACTAGCTCGACCCCGTGGACCAGGAGCGGCTCCCATCGCAGGCTGAAACTGGCGCTCTCGATAATCACGAGGGGTTGGAAGACTCGGGTAATATCGACATCTCCGCGTCACCTGAGCAGGGGGAGCCCCCCATGCACATGCTTCTCGAGGCGCTTCAGGATTTTAGCATGGAGATGCATCCTTGTGCGCTTTGCGAGTACGGCGACCCGGAATCCAACACAGTAACCCTTGTGCAGTCATGACAACTACTCAGAGGTAATAATTCCCCCACCCTGGCGGAGGGCGAAAATAGCATTGCGATTGCTGAGTCAAGCACTACGACTCCTTGAACGAACAGCGACGGGTCACACACGGGACGGATCTAGGTCGCTAATTCGCCGCGTCTGCGTTCCTGCTCGCAAGGATTGGTGTTCTCCTTTATTTGGTTCAAATCCCCTCCACTTTTCCGTTCCAACTATTGTCATTCATTTACACTGCTGTGTCCCAGTTTGATTATCTTTCCACTCTGGCGAACCCTCTTGCTCTTTGCAGGTGTCGCAGCATCACCGGTAGGCAGGAATCGCCAATAATTTGAACTCTCGCTGTACGCGACTTCAACACCCCTTCCCACACCCCTTCGCTCTGGTTCACCAACTTGAGGGTGCAGAGCAAGGTGGCAGGTGGGTGGTGGCGACAGTGTTCTCGCTTGCTGGCTCGGTTTGACCAATTTGGGTGCTGTTCATCTGATGCAGTGACCCATCGGCGAATAGGTTCAGACGAGGTGACTGCGGAGAGGAAGATTACGACCCGGACGTGTCTATGCGCCGTCAAACAGGGGTAGTTTCGATGGCCTCGACGAGGCCAACTGTGCTTGATGGCTGAAAACTGGGAAGTTGAACGTGGGATGAGGTCGATGCCGAGGGAACACGGCGGGTTCAAGTCTGTTCAAGTCGAATGATTGCGACGCGGGGCTCGGGACTCGGGGGGCGTTAAACGATGCCGGTGCATGGCCATGGACGCGGCGCAAGACGAGGTCGACGGCAACAACGGGCTTAAGAGAGAATCGGCGCCTCGAATGGCGATGTCGAGGCACGACGGCAGTGTCGAACAAACGTTTTGTGTCGGTATAGACGGTGTTTGGTAAGCGCGGTTTTTCATCGATCCCCGTGGTCACGTTCGCGACATCGCAGCCAAAGGGCAATCGGCTGCGTTCTCGGTGCGGAAGGAAAACCCAGTCCGTTCCTGTTTCCGGAGTGTCGATCTCGCCTATGCACATGTCCAACTTCCCTTGGCCTTATTGCAAGATTCGGCATTGCACTCGTGGTTCGAAAGGTCCACGAACCTCCACTTGTTTCTATCGGGGGGCGATCCCTCCAGTCAATGACGATGGCCCTCGAAGTGGGTCGCCCTGGACAAACTCCCCTGGACGCGCGTTGGAAGGTACGTGGTTTTGCGGTGGCACGGTGTGTTTATACCGTCGTCTGCATATCCTTCCATAATTTTTGTCGTAAGAAAAATATATAATTTATAAACCCAATTGTGAAGTAGTCGTTGTCGGTCATATGATCATGGGATTGAATACATATGATGGATTATAGGTTCAGCAACGGGTAACGACAGGTCGCGCCGCGGCAGTGGACTATCGGATACAACGAACGATAGCTACAGTGATTGATCGTCAGTTACGCAGAAGTGTTCGTTGTCAGGTATCAAGAATGGGATGCCCGCCGGCTCAGTTCCTCGTGGTTTGTTTCCATCCAGTTCAACGTCGTAATTTTCGGTTCATAACAGCTCATGCAAAACTTGGTCGTAACGATGGGGTAGATGCGCGCTGTGACGGTAAAGATGGTTGAGGACACGATATGCTGGGCACCAGGGGACATACCTGAGCATGTTCTTTGAAAATACGATCTGCGAGAAAACCTTCTCATTGTCCAGCACCTCGAAAAGTCTCACTTTCGTCGCTTCTTTTCCGGTGTCCGAAGTTGATACTCTTTGTGAGTGGGGCAGGTCCCCATCTCGACGGGCCCAGAAGACGCGACCAGGGGGAAATAGATCAGCTAACTGCATGTTTGCCTCGAGTGTTTTTCTCGTCGCCAAAAACTTGAGAGGAACCGCGCCAAAATAAAGATTAAAGGCAGTAAAAAAAAACTTTCAACACGTGTGCTCACCCACTGTACATCCTCGGGTGAGCCTTCTCCGATCTTCCATTGTCTTGTGCGATGTGTAACGACAGAGTAACCCTCCCTTCCACCACTTTCGTTCGCCTCGCAGAGCCACAGTGCTGCATTACGGATATCACGCACAGAGCCCAGCGACAGTCGAGATACGATATCATCTGAATAAATGAAAGAGACAATTAACTTGGACGCCATGCGACTCAGGTCTGCATCAATAAGACATCTAGCAGACTGACAGTAAGATGTCAGCCACAAAATGCCAACAAATCGACATACGGTGGCGCTATACAGTACACAGATACTGGGCGGTCTTCTGGGAGTCCGCTCGATGCAACAGTAAGACACGTAGTGGGATCCGCCCACATCTTCAGTGAAACTCAAGATACGATCCCACACTGATAAAGTTAGTTACGCACCAGGCTCAGCAGTGCGGCCACGCCAGCTCCAAGAGAGTGTCCACAAAGAACTAGTTCTGCAATGGAAGGGCAGCGAGTCAAATTCAAATGAACCAGTGGCAGTGATATACATACCATAATCTGGATTCCGGCTTAACGCGTCCATTACAGCAAGATGAACCGGCTTCCCAATCTCACCCATTACTCGTGCCATGCGAAGCATGCCACCGTGTACATGGTATGGTGGACGTTGCGAGGATAACAACGAAGATCTGCGCCGACACCAGCCTGACTCCGAAAATGGAACCTTGGCGTCGGGACAACAATCATCCACTGAGGTGCTAAATGCCGGCTCAAATTCTACAGGCTCGCACGTCAAGTCGACCGCCAACTCGTTCAGGGACATGGTTCCTATTCCCATGAATTCAACAATTACTATGATTGCCTGCAATCCATAAAGTATATACTTACCACGAAGGACGAGGACGACTTGACAACGGTCGTGATCAGTAAGTACCCAGAATCTAGGCATCTGGCGTTCAATCCCAATCACAGCAGTAGCGCGCATGCGGGTTTGCATGTTTTGAGCATCTGGACGTTCACTGTGTACTGATCGTTCGAAAATTTCCTTGTCATGTTTGCCCAGCAATATATCCCACCACGAATACTCTACTTCCAACGAGGAAGGTAACGTTCCAGATACGCCTTCTGCTTCCGCCTCGGCATCGTTAATAGCTTTCTCAAGTTGTGCTTCCTCTGCTTCCTTCTCATTAGATGCCGTAGGAGGCTTGGTTCGGATGGACGGAGAGGCAAACAAAGGTGACACCCCGAAGAACAAAAGGCTGGCACCGCCATAGCCTGCGAGGACCATTTTGGAAAATCGTCTCAGGTTCATCTTCACCTCCTCAGTTGATTTGGGGTAATGTTCTGGTCGTGCATCTTTATATCGCATAGATGCCAGAGATGTTACAGAGAGTCGAGAAAGTACACTTGCGGATCGTTGTCTTGAATGGGTATACGTCGGAGCTTCGCCAATATCTGCGGATATAATTTGACCACTATGTCCTGGGAGTATGAGGTCGGAGGTGACACGGACACGAGATGGCACGCGTTTGAGTTGAGGACAGGTTGAGGGACTGTGTACGTCGACTTCGCGAAGGTAACGAGACCAACGTGATTCGTGGTGGTCTTGGGTAATTCCCTGGAGTGCAACCCAGGCGATGAGAGCTCTGGCGACCTCCGTTATTCCGTATTTCTTGATCGGTATCGTGTGACTTGGAGTAGGATTGTCCCATTCTCTCTTGACGAGATCAATGAATGGGCCTAATGAGAACGATGCTTCAGTGCTCCCGGGGAATATTATGGAAAGGATATCAATGGAGCTATATGCGGCGCGAAGAGAAGCGGAGGAGATACATTCCCCCAGGTATATCGGAACAAGCGTGAGTGTTTCTGCAAAGTCGATGACATTCGAGATGGCGCCCTCGACAACTGGAGCTGTGACTTGTTTTCGACCAAGAATGGTATCATCAAAAGCCAACGCTGTGGCCACGACTGTGCTGGTGGCCACATTACGCACGAGAGAGAACTAAAGTGGTGTCAATTGGAGATTTGTGGCACGTGGGCAGAACAAGTACCCCGAGCCTGGTGGTTTCCTTTGCTGCGGAAAATGCAATGGAAGTCATTGCAGACGCGACGTCAACACCGCGTCTTCCGTATCTCTCCCAATTGTAACACATCGTGGGAGGACGAGTAGAGGCCCTGTGGGGCGACAAGGCCATCGAGGCGACAGCTCGGCTCGAAGCGATGGAGCTCGTGATTACTTAATTATCAAAATTGACGTTATGTCCACACATAATTTGATAATTAACATCAACCATGTCCTTTCGAGGTTCAAGGCGTGCCCTGCAATGGCCTGTAACTGGTGCTGCTATTCAAGCCGGTCGCTGTCGGCGCGCTTTTGCCACCGCGGCCTCCATCGACTCCGAGCTCAAACCCACAAATTATGGTCAGCCGCTCTTTCAGTCACACCCTCATCTCCGTGAGTTTTGTTCCGTGGTCGCACTCTGCAACTTACTCGGTAAAATCCAGTAAGGCCACATGAGTTGACACCGGGAATACCTGTCGAGGAGTATGAACAGCGACGCAAACAGTTGATGGAGAATCTTCCGGATGATTCTGTCGTGGTTTCCGTCGCCGCACCTATCAAATACATGAGCGGAAGTATGTAGCACCGTCCATCATCCCTTATATCGCCTGTCATGTCTTCTCAAGATATATTGTAGGTTTAATTTGACTCGGTCTGAAGTTGTCAATACCATTGAACGCCGGACAGTTACAAGTTCCGTCAGGCGTCCGACTTCTGGTATCTCACGGGCTTCGAGGAACCGGATGCCGCCGTCATTCTCGGTGAGCTTGTTTGAAATCTCAGAAAGAACATGTTGACCCGATGTCTAGAGAAGACATCTACCTCACGTGGTTACCGAATGACCTTGTTTTCAAACGGCAAGGACTCTGTCAAAGAGAAGTGGGAAGGGGCCAGGTAGTACGACACGTTGATGCAGCCCGCCAAGTTACTGATGACAATCCCGTCTTTCCTAGGACGGGCTTCAACGATGTTTCGAGCATATTTAAAGCAGACGATGCCAGGTCTATACAAAGTTTCCCTAGTCAGCTAAGGTCGCTAGCTGGCCTCTACTCAAATATTTATATCGACATTCCCAACTCATCGTTGAAGCGGTCTCCGCGGACGGCCAAGTCTCTACTCCGCTATCTCTCTCCTTCCGTGCAGCCCAAATCAGAATACGAAACAGTAGTGGATTCTTTGTCCACTTCACGAAGATACGATTTGGCTCCGCTTGTCGCTAGATTGCGCGCTATCAAAAGCGGGCGGGAACAGCAAGTCATGCGGGCTGCTGCTGACATCAGTGGACGTTCGCTTGCCAAGGTTATTTATTTTTCCATGCCACAGATATAAATACTCAAAGGTACTCCCTCCTTCGTAGACGATGCGATTTACCCGCCCTGGCTTGCCCGAGAGTGCAATTGCAGCTCATTTTGAATATCTCTGTTGTCTCGCCGGATCACAACGATTAGCATACGTACCTGTTATTGCATCTGGGTATTGGTCACTTTTACCCTGTTGCGAACCTGTGTTGACCTCCTTTTAGGCCTAATGCCCTCATAATACACTATACTTCTAACAATCAAGTGGTTCAAGATGGGGAAATGATCTTGATGGATGCAGGATGCGAATACAAGTCAGTAAACCTACTTCAGATCTTCGGTTGATTGCACTAAGGTACCTCAGCGGTTATGCCTCAGATATCAGTGAGATCCCGAGCCGGTTGGATGTCTGACCTTGTCCTGATCATTTCTTGTCCAGCACGCACATACCCTGCCTCTGGGACATTCAGTGACTCTCAAAAAGATCTGTACACTGCTGTGCTGAATACTCAGAAGACCCTCATAACTCTCTGTACAGAGTCTGCTGGATTCAGTTTGTACCAGCTTCACCAGAAGTCTTGCGATCTATTGCGCATCGAACTGAACCAGATTGGGTTCCATTTGCGCACAGGAGATCTGGAAAGGATACTATATCCACATTTCCTCAGTCATCCGATAGGGATAGGTATGTCGTGCAAGGCAGTTCTATTTGCTGTGGGACGTGCAAGGGTAAACAGGGACTTAAAATATGGAATCTAGATTTACATGAATCGGCACACCTTGGCCGTGGTGACCGGTAAGCTTAAATTCGTCTGGGTTGTGCATTAACGTGTCAGCTGAAAAGGTGTACTGTAGTTTGAAGACAGGAATGGTAATCACGGTGGAGCCTGGTAGCTGCCCAGTGTTTACTGTACCTTTTATTACTGACTTTATTTCTCCAGGCATTTATGTACCTGCAGTTCCACAATTCCCAAAGATGTTCCACAATATGGGCATTCGGATTGAGGTTTGTAATTGGTCTGTGTTAAACTCTGTGTTCATGATTCAGCAGGATGAGGTCCTTGTTGGAAAGGATCATCCGGTTGTTTTGAGTGTTGCTGCTCCTAAAGAGGTTGGTTTACCATATGTTTGCCAGTCTACAAACAATGATGTTGTATACCATTCAGATTGTAGATGTGGAGGGAGCATGTCAGGGCCAATTGGGATTAGAGTCCTTTTAGGATATATGTGGTATAGTTGCAATGCATAGCTTTTCACAAGTTCCTAGCCTCCAGTGATGTGATGGTGTGAATTTGAAAGATTTCTAACAAGTACAAATCTGGAGTAGTTGAAGGACATTCATGAGGAAATTGATGAGGTGATGATACCACTTGCCTTGATGTGCAGACACACTGAAGCAACAGTTGTTGGATAAACCTGACTATATACCAATGCCAGATGGTGGGTCATACAGTATAAAGTGTCCCACAGGCAGTGCCAATGTTTTGTATTCCAAAGGAGAGTGGTAAGCTAAGGACAGTCATTGACTGTTGGAAATGCAATAACAATGCCATAAAAGTTGTAACTCCATTTTCGGAGCAAGATCAAATACTGTACATATGGAATGTATAGTGGCTCAAAAAACCATTCCAATGTTTGCATGTTTTGTAGTATATGGCCCCTAAAGTTGATAGCCCTAACCTAGTCAAACATATGTTAAAATATAGTACTAACTCCTGACTTTCTAATGGTGCAAGACCTGAAGGATTTGATTGAGATCTGATGAAATGGCAGGCATATCAAAATGATACCTCATAGGACAGTTGTTTGACTTTAAGTTTTCATTACATACATTAAACCCTGGGATGACATACAGTGACCTTAAAAACCCTTTCCATACTAACCCCAAGTGCAGTGCATGAAGCACACTGCCCAATACTGTGGGAATTTCGCTTAGCATTTGTGGAGGTATAAATAGTACATACTCTCGGCTATAGAATTGCCCCCTGGGTCATGTGATTTGGTTCACACACCATGGAGATATGAATATTTTAAAACAGCAACACCATAGAAAGGGATTTTTGAGCTTTTGAATTGACAAGGGTATTTGGGTATTATCAGTACTTGATATAGCTCCAGTTACTGTGTGAACACTCCTAGGCATTCTTTAATCAATTTCTAACACTTTTCAACTGGTATACTTTCCTATTCCTTTTCAACTTGATCCTTTAATTCATGAACCCTATTAGGGTTTTTTTTCCTCTACAAGCCATTTCCAAAGATTTTCAATAGGGATTATGTCAGGATACTGTGCAGGACAAACTAAAGTCCTGAATTCCTGCTCCTCTAGCTGCTCCATGCCCTTTTGCAGGTGTACTTGGGATTATTGTCTTTTTGAAAGATGGTGTTAGGAGGATGGAGCTCATAATGCTTCAGGTTTGCTAAGTTTATCCTTCAAAATGTGAAGGTGGAGGTCACCACCCATACTACCATCAATCTTGATAGCAAATCCAACACCTTTCCAAGTCATACAGCCCCACATCATCAAAGAACCTCCTCCAACCATACAAGTGCTTTGTACCAGGTGATCACTACACCCCTCACTTGTGTCCATTTACAGCCATTTGACCCTAGGCAATTGATTTTGGTCCCATAAGACCATATTACATCATTTTAACCCTTTACAGTGAGGTGCAAAACCATTGCAATAATTAATCCTTGTGCAGTGCATGCAGTGCACTGCAAACACCTGTGGGAAGTTCGCTTAGCTTTGGTGGGGACAAATGGAGTATAACCCCCTAGCTACAAATCGGTCTCTGGGTCATGTGATCTGGACCTGTGGCTATGGAGATATGGGCATTTCAAAACTGCAACACCATTACAACAGTTTTGCACCTTCCAATACACAATGTAAAATCTCAACAATAACATGTAATATTTGGCAATGTTTGGCCATATAGACAACAATATATATACAAATATCATGTCTGAGTTTGAATAAGTTCACACACCTCTTTATGTCATCATGTATTTACTTTTTCCTACTGAGAAAAATATTACTCTGTCTATTCTTGATGTTGACCATTCTGTTCATTATATTGACCATACCAGTGGTTTACATGTCTCCACCATATCCAAACTTCATTTTAGAGAGCATTCTGACATCCAGAAATCTATTGGAGGTTGTCTATCCAAGCTCTTCACTGATAACTTTTTATATGCCATTGAACCAATTGCTTCTGAAAATGCAAAGAATACTATCCAGGGGACCAAGAGCCTTTCCAATGTAATCAATTAGCCTTTCTTTATTACCACTGTGTGCTGGGAATTGGAAAAGACTGATACAAAGCCTGTAGTCAAGTTATAATGCATCTTATGTTACACTTGGCCTGGGTAGGGATAAGCATAGACCTAATGATAATCACCTAGGTCAAGGACAGGGGTTGAGGGTTATGTACTGATGTAAGTCAGGGACTCTGGAGATGAAGAACAAGGGTTCCAGTAGACGAAGGTTTAATGGTTATGTCAGATGATGTCAAGGATCTCCCAGAAGGATTGCAGAGGTTCTGGGTGGTGGGCACTAAGGATGAGGAGGAGGAGGCACTAAGGCCAAGCTTAGGAGTGACTTAGAGGAGGACTGAGGGGTGAAGGTGAAAACCTAAGGTAAGAATTGCTTAAGGTTATGGTACATGGGCTATGAGTATTTACACTAGAAAGTGCCAGTCATATTGAGTCATTTGGAATCAACAAATAGCCATGAGGCTGCATGAACTAAGTATAATCCTATGCAAGACTGTGCAGAGGTGCTGTGATCAGAGGCTATACAAATGATGATGAGAAATAAGAATAATAAATAGTGTGGGCTGTGCAAGAGGGAGCACATAGGAAAGTGATCAGAGATCTCTATGTAAAAATAGATAGTAAGTGTAAATAGACATGGTAAAGTCTAGAATGTGAAGGGATATCAATGTTACTGTGTTGTATAGAGATAGAATCAAAAGAAGACTGAGAGAGGTTAATATGTAAAGTGGAAAGAAAAGATAGGGGGGAATTGTGAATTGTAACACCTTACTCTTAATCAAATATTGTAATCATGTCCAAATTTTGCTCATGTCCATAAGAACTGGAGTATAGAGGATTGGAGGATGGTTATATGATCTAAAAAAACCAAAATATATCATCTCATGTCAAATGGATGTAAATAGATATGGAAAAATATAGATAATGGGTCTAGTGACAGCCCAGTAGAGGGGACAATCATGCTGGGAGAAGGTTTTATGATCATGTAGGGATGAATGTGCTGTCAACATTGATAGTAGAATGGATGGGCACCTTGACCTTCACATTTTGAAGGATGAGCTACTCAGTACTATGCAGTAATATGGCTTAAATCCATTCAATGTCAATTTTCAACAGGATGATAACCTCAAAAAATCCTATAAAAGAAGGAGGAAATGGCTTCATGAGCAAGAGTTTTAGATTGTGATATAGCCTGCATAGTCACCTGATATAAACACCATAGAAACCCTTAGGGGTTACTTCAAAAATAAGCTTACAGATCATGAATATCCTTTAAATGGAATTCATGATTATAGGAGCAGGTTCAAGTGGTGTGGGAGGAAATTTTATTTGGGGAGTGACTGAAATTGATTGAAAGTATGCCCAGGGTGGTTGAGGCAGTGCTCAAGGCAAAAGGAGGCTATACCATGTATTAATAATCACTCTAATACAAAATGTGCAAAACTGTTGCAATGGTGTTGCAGTTTTGAAATGCCCATATCTCCACAGCCACAGGTCCAGATCACATGATCCAGAGACCGATTTGTAGCTAGGGGTTTGTACCCCATTTGTCCCCACCTAAGCTAAGTGAAATTCCCACAGATGTTTGCAGTGTGCTGCATGCACTGCACAAGGGTTAGTTATTGCAATGGTTTTGCACCTCACTGTATATTCCAATCTTTGTGGACAATAGCATAATTCACACTCTTGTAATATTTGGCTAAGAGAATGACTTGACCAGAGCCTTCATACCAGATCTCTTCAAACAAAGACAAACAATACTGGCAAAGAGGGGTTGGTTGATGACATTGGTGAGATCTTTGGTCATTTGGACAGCATTTTCAGCCTTACCAAAGGGGATGAGGTGTTGAGTATGTTAAATGTTAGTAGGAGAAAGCATGAAAGTGTAACCCCTAACATCTTTGAAAAGAGTAGAACACATCTTAGATCAATATTTGGATGTAGCAGAAGGGCTAACACCAGTTTGCTTGGCAGTACCTTCATCAAAGTGGTCAAAATCAAGTAAAAAGACAATATTATTTGTTGAGTAAGAGAGGGGGGTTTGACCATGATGTGGATGGTAATCAAATAGTGCATTAGCTAATTTAAACTCAGAAATACCATTTATATGTATATCTTCATTTGTACTAACAAAGAAGAGCAGTTTCACTATGATTTCACTATGATCCTGGTTCTCAATTCAAAAGCTCAAAAACCCTTTCCATGGTGTTGCTGCTTTAAAATATTCATATCTCCATGGTGTGTGAACCAAATCACATGACCCAGGGGGCAATGTTATAGCCAAGAGTATGTACTATTTATAACTCCACCAAAGCTAAGTGAAATCCCCACAGTGCTGGGCAGTGTGCTTCACACACTGCACTTGGGGTTAGTATGAAAAGGGTTTTTGAGGTCACTGTATGTAAGTTGATTATACAGTGGCTCAAAAAACTGTCTCAATGTTTGCATGTTTTGTAGTATATGGCCCCTAACATCAATACCCCTAACCTAATCTAACATATGTTAATGTATGAAATATAGTGCCTACTCCTGGCTTTCTAATGGTGTAAGACCTGAAGGATTCAGTTGAGATTCGATGAAATGGCAGGCACATCAAAATGACACCTCATTGGGACAGTTTTTTGACTTTAAGTTTTCATTACATACATTAGACCCTGGAATGATGTAAGTTGATTATATACCTTAGGTAACTGCTGTATTATGTTACCTTTATGTAATGCAATGTGTTACAACATATATAAACCTTGCCATCACAAATATATTTTCATATTCCCCCCATGAAACACCTCTCTGCTGCCTAAAGGGATAACATTATCTCTCTTGCTTCTCTTAATATTTCTTGTCAACAAATTGCATCCCAAACTGGCATTGGGAAGTCTACAATAGCTAGGGTCCTTCAGGAGGTCCATCCAGATAAGGAAAACCATTGTGGTGGTTGTCCTTCTAAGCTCTCTTCTACCAACAAGTGTGCTATTGTCCAGCAAATCATCACTGGTAAGGTCAAAAATGCAGTTGAGGCCACTCATTTCATCAATTCCATCATCACCACCCCTGTCTGCTCATAGACAGTCAGGAATACCCTTAAGGAAGCTTCTCTGAAGGCTGTGGTAAAGAAAAAGAAACCTCTCCTTACTGCTGGTCATAGGAAGAAGA
>JBBPLE010000277.1:16777-41548 GCA_038089675.1 Boletales sp. KT-2023b | reverse complement strand
TAAAGCCATTGCTCTACTTGATGTATCCTTAGCTTAGTCCTGTTCAATTCTACCTTGAACTCTTCCAAATCTCTTCGTTGACTTCATTGTTGGACGACCCCCTTTGAACCTCCTTCATTGACCTAATCGTCGGATGACTCTCTTGAAACCTCCTTCATCGACTTAATCGTCAGACAACTCTCTTGAACCTCCTTCATCAACTCCATCATCGGACAACTCTCTTGAACCTCCTTCGTCAACTCCATTGTCGGACAACTCTCTTGAACCTCTTTCATTGACTTCATCGTTGGACGACTCCCTTGTTCTTCTTCGACGATCTTGTTGTTGGACGACTCTTCGACTTTTTGGCAAGCATCCCTTGTCTGAATACCTTGAACCTTTGACCCACAGTTAGTTCTTTGAGCCTATGCTTGTTCCTACCTGGACCAAGCGTAACACAGCAACGATCTGATCATGGTCTGAAAACACATCCATAGTTCATGTTGGACTGGTTTATCATTCTTCACTGGGTAGTAACCCTGTGGGAGAGGGGTGGGTGCAGATTTGGCATTTGACATCCCACATTGTTCAAGCACTTTGTTGAGGTAGTCTTTTTGGTTGATTTGGATAGAGTGACCTTCTTGACAGATGTTCATTTGGAAGAATTCAGATGGTTCTCCAAGATTGCAACACTCCCACTTCTTCATGAATGCAGCCTTAATCTTGTCTACAAAAGATTTGTTGGGGCTGCAGAAGAGGGTGTCATCAACATAAACTACTGCAAGTACAACATTTTTGCCATTGTGGTATATGAAGAGTCCAGCATCAGTCTTTAATCATTTGAAACTGAGTTCCGCCATGGACTTATCAAGTGCTTTCCACCAGGCTAAGCCAGCTTGCTTGAGTCCATAGAGTGCGTGCATGAGGCAGAGGACTTTGCCTTTTGCATTGGGAGGCATGAACCCTTCAGGAAACTCCATGTAGATTTCCTCATCCAGTGTATTGTAAAGGTACATGGAGCATACATCAAGCCCTGTTATGTACCATCCTTCCAGGGCCAAGAGGGCAAATATACATTGCACAGTCTCAAAATGTACAACTGGGAAAAAGACTTGGTCAAAGTCCAGCCCTTCAACCTGTGAGAAGCCTTTGGCTACTAGGCAGGCTCTTTTACAACTGTCCAACTTTTGATCGAAAACCCAATGGTTCTTAATCACCTTTCAGTGTTGTGGGCACAGAATTATTTTGTAGACCTTTCAGTCTTTGTGTTACAATTGGTGATAACCCCCTATCTTTTCTTCATTCTCTACATAACAATCTCTCTTAATCTTCTTTTGACTCTATTGCTATGTGACACAGTAACATTGATTTCCCTTTACATTCTAAACTTTACCATGTCTACTCACATCTATTATCTATTTTTACATAGAGATCTCTGATTTTATTGCTATGCATTTCCCTCTGCACAACATGCACTATTTATCATCCATATTTCTCATCACTATACATAGCCTTGGATCACAGCACCTTCACATAGTCTTGCATAGTGTTATACCTAGTTTCTGCAGTATCTGGGCTGTTCGCTGACTCTTGGTGACTCAGTATGACTGGCACCATTTAGTATAAATACTGGCTGCACATGTACTGTAACTCTAAGCAATTCCTACCTTAGGTTTTCACCTTCACATCTCTAGTCCTCCTCTGAGCTCATCCCTAAGTTGGCCTTAGTGCCTCCTCATTGTCATCCTTAGTCCCCAGCCACCCAGAACCTCTGCAATCCTTCTGGAAGATCTTTGACATCATCTGACATAAGAACACACCTTCACCCACCGGAAACCTTGACCTTCATTTCCAGAGTCCCTGACTTACATCAGTACGTTATCCCCAACCCCTGTCCTTGACCTAGGTGATTACTGCTAGGTCTATACTTGTTCCTACCCAGACCAAGCATAACACTCTGAGCATTTGTAATTGATCTTCGCAGGCCTTAAGCCAGTCCTTTTGCTCTTGCTCAGGGAGCCATAGGATGTTGCAAAACATCCATTCCCACAAATTAGGGGATGCCCTAAATGCAGTATCATGTGGAAGTGCATGACTGCAAAGGAATGAGACCAATGCATCTCCCCCTTCCTGTGTGAGATGGTCAACATCCTCCTCAGAAGTAGGAGATGGGGGGAGTCCACCAGGGACAGTGGGCAAATCCAGGATTGTGTCCAGTGCACAAGAGGGACCAGGTGTTTCACCTGTAAGTTCCTTCCAATGGGAACTGCTCTCTACATCTCTCAGTTGTTGAAGCATATGGCACTGCTTGCCAGAGATATTTCCTAGGCATGTCAGTGGGTTGCAAAGGTGTTTGCTCCACCAGAGTGGAGGCAGACCAACAGGAGGTGGGCAATGTGAGGGTGGAGTAACTGGAGGTATCAGAACCAGGCTAGGGGTCCATGTGCATGGGGGTTCAGATTCATTGGATGATTCAGCAGGTAAAGAATCAGAACTGCAATCTGTAGCATTTCCATCAGTATCTGAAAATGTGGTGGAATGCAGGAATTTTCCTGATTTGGTAGGTTGACAGCATGAAGTGCCATCTGCTGCATTTTGCTCATTTGGTGGGTTTGCAATGTTTTGAGGATGTGAATCCTCATGCTCATGTGGGGCAATTGGTGGGCCAGAGTGTGGCTGATGTGGGGCAGATCAAGAGCATCTCAGAAAAAGATTCTCATTGAAGATTGCATGAGCCAATGTTACAACAGTGTTGTCAGGTCACATAAAAATAAAATTGGACTCACTACCAGGAGCTATGCCCAAGTAGATCATCAGCTGCAATTTGGGCTGTAATTTGCCACCACAGTGCTCAGTTGGTATGTGCACATAAGCACCACATCTGAATACATGGAGATGGGAGATAGATGGTTTCTCCCCCTTAAGTAGTGTATAGGGGGTATCCCATTTGAGGTGGACTTGAGGAGTCCTGTCATAAATATGGGTTGCATGGAGCAGAGCCCATTCCCAATAGGAGGGAGGTAGGCAAGCTTGTAAGTGCATTGCCTGAGCCTTGTCCATTAATGTACAGATTAGGCATTCCACACACCCATTCTGTTGGTGTGCATAAGGGGTGGACTGTTGGATGTTAACTCCATTATCTTTTAGGAATTCAGTAAACACTTTGGAGATATACTCTCCACCCACATCTGAGCACCAGTGCTTAATTGCAGCATTATGCTGATTTCAGACTAGAGTGAACCATTGCTTGGTTGCTCAGAGTGTTTGATCTTTGGACTGTATTAAGGTGGTCCAGGCCATGGAAGTATAATCATCATAAAAGACGACCACATGCTTGTATTTACTATATGACTGTACTTCAAAAGACTTTAAGTCTGAGTGGATTAACTCAAAGGGAGTGGTTGCCCATATCTCACTAAGAGGAAAGGGATGATTTGGCTGTTTGCCAAGCTGACAACCATGCCAGATGCCAGTTTTGGAAGGGATCTTTATGTCAGGAAAATCCTTGACATGCTTCTTGGCCTGCCTGATGATGTTACGATTCTTTTCTTTTCACAAGTTATTCGTTGATACGATAGACCGGCCCGACCTGGTATCTTTACCTTCTTTAGAGTGCTCTAGAACATGCAACGTGTTTGTTGCACACCTTTCATTTCCACTCTTCTATTCTTGTTATCTAGCTTCTATTTCTCATGGAAGGTTCTATCTTTCTTCACTTAGTAATAACTCTTCCATGACCTTCCATCGGTTTCTATTCTTCACAGTACTTAAGCTATCGCTCTACTTGATGTATCCTCAGCTTAGTCCTGCTCAATTCTACCTTGAACTCTTTGAATCTCCTCATCGACCTCATCGTCGGACGACCCCTTTGAACCTCCTTTGTCAACTCCATTGTCGGATGACTCTCTTGAACCTCCTTCGTCGACTCCATCATTGGATGACTCTCTTGTTCTTCTTCATCAACCACATCATCGGATGACTCTTTGACTTTTCGGCAAGCATCCCTTGTCCGAATACCTTGAACCTCTGACCCACAGTTAGTTCTTTGAGCCTACGCTCGTTCCTACCTGGACCAAGTGTAACAAAAGGACTAAGCTCTTCTTTTCGAGCTACCATTGCTATAGTGTCTCACCATTTCCTCCCCTCAAACACCAGGAGCCCTTGAAAGGGCACTACAATGCTCTTACCAAGTCCCCTCAGAATCCCCCCCCTCCACTGAACACTCAGACAACTCAGAATCCCCCCCTGAACCTTCTGACGAAGAAACCTTCACTCCTGCTCCAGATGTCTCTCCTAGGGAACCAACTCCACCTCTCCCCACCCCTACCATAACCAGACCTCTCCTTCTCCCTCCCCCATCCTCTACTCCCATTCCCCCTCGTCAATTCGTTCCCTCACACCCACTTCCCCCCTTCCTTCCCCCACAGCCACCCCATTCCACCATGACCTCAAAACCAGTCGAACTTTGCATTGGTACCCCTGAAAACTTTGATGGCGACTACGCCAAAGCTACGATCTGGTTGGACTCTGTCCGAACCTACCTCCTCATCAATGAAGAAGTCTATACCACTGATGCCAAGAAGATTGCCTTCACTCTTTCATATATGACTAAAGGAGCTGCCCTTACTTGGGCCTCCTCCTTCCGAAAAGCCGCTCTCAGTGGAAACAAAGGCTTCGGTACCTATGCGGATTTTATCACCGAATTCAACACCGCCTTTGAACACAAAGACACCATCACCCTCTCCATCACCTGGCTCTCATCCACCAAAATGGAAGGAAAGCCCTCCCTCTCTGACCTCACCAAGTACATCTCCGAATTCCGGAATCATGTCCAGATCTGCAGGATCACTGACCAAAATGTCCTCATCAGATACTTCTCCACTGGCATCTACACCAAACTCATGCGTCGCATCATGTCTATGGACACCATCCCCACCAAAATTGATGAATGGTATGCCAAGTCCACCCACTTCCTCACCCAATGGGGAAGAGCTGACGACATGGCAAAACGAGGCAAGACCACCCCCCCCTACCATTCATTTTCCTCTTCCTCCCGCCCCCAGAAAGACCCTGACACTATGGACGTTGATGCCATCAAGGTATCAAAGTTAACCCCAGAAGAGCGAAAATGTTGTATCGCTAAAGGACTCTGTTTCCATTGCCGAAAGCCTGGACACCTCTCAGGCAATTGCCCGAACTTCCCCTCCCAACTGAAGAAGACTGGAGAAAGAAAGGTTAGAAAGGTCGAAGAAGTCCCCAGGCTAGTAGAAGTCAAGGACAAAGAAGAAACTATAGCAAGAATCTCCTTCGTACCCTCAAATGAGGATTTTTAAAACAGAGACCTTCCCCAATGCAAGGCTCTCCCTCTTTTATGTGTGCTCCTGTACTTGTATCATTGATTACCAAACAGTCTATGCAAATCCCCATTGAAATCGTTGAACCATCGCACCTAAAAGCCGTTGGAACTTGTGCTCTCGTTGACTCTGGAGCACAAATCTCTTGCATTGATTGGGACTTTGTTCAAAAACATCGTCTCCCAAAAGAATGACTCCCCTCCCCCCCATCGCCGTCAAAAACATTGACCAATCCTCGAACAAGAATGGTCTTATCCATTTTTCCACCACGCTCTATGTCCATATTGGACAACTCATGCACCATGTCATGTTCTACATCCTTAACTGTGGAAAGGAGAACATAATCCTTGGACTCCCCTGGCTTAGGCAAGCCAATCTGACCATCAACTGGACCAAGCGAGAGCTGTCCATCTCCCTCGACTCCGATCAATCCCAGGAGCTGTATTACAATCGTACTAAACCAACTCCTACCCTCCAGACACCAACCCCTTGCCCACCCCGACATGTACAAATCAACTCCGTCTGGGATGGACATCTCTATGACTACATGAAGAAAGACACTGAAGCCAGATACCTCCAATGGGCCAATGACAACCGAATCATCAATTGGATCATGCACTGCAGATCATGCTTCATCCCCTCCACCACCATCGCTAAAATTATGACCACCACTGAGCTAGCTATGGCCACTGAAAAGGCCAAACCAAAAGCTACTCTTCCTCCAGAATACTTGTCCTTCGCCTCTGTCTTCTCAAAAGAAGCAACCGACCATGTTCCCCCCAGCAGACCCTACAACCATGAGATCAATCTTGATGACTCTTTCACCCCAAAAGTTGGCAAAATCTATCCCCTCTCCCCTGATGAAAAAGCTGCTACTGAAGCATTCCTCGATGAGAACCTCAAGGCAGGAAAGATTCATCCCTCCAACTCTCCCCAGGCCACCCCCTTCTTCTTCGTTAAAAAGAAAGATGGTGGCCTTTGACCCTGCCAGGACTATCGCTATGTCAACGAGCACACCATCCGCGACACCTACCCCCTTCCCCTCATATCTGACCTCATCAATAAACTTAAAGGAGCTAAAACCTTTACCAAATTTGATGTTTGTTGGGGATACAACAACATCCGCATCAAAAATGGTCACCAATGGAAAGCAGCATTTATCACCCACAAAGGACTATTCAAACTGACAGTCATGTTCTTTGGTCTTTGCAACTCCCCTGCCACCTTCCAATGTTTCATGAACAACTCCTTCCATAATATGATCGCAGAAGGATGGCTCATTATTTACATGGACGACCTTCTCATCTTCTCCCCCAATGCCAAAACCCACGAGGAACGAACCAAACGAGTACTCCAACGCATGACCGAGTTAGATCTTCACCTTAAACTCGAAAAATGCACATTTGCTACCAACAAGGTTGAGTATCTTGGCATGATCGTACACCCCAATGAGCTCGCCATGGACCCAGTGAAACTGGATGGCATCCGTGAATGGCCAATCCCTGCAAAAGTAAAGGACATCCGCTCCTTCTTATGATTTGCCAACTTCTACCGGTGATTCATCACCAACTACTCCAACATTGCTCGCCCCCTCCTCGACCTTACAAAGAAGAACCAACCCTGGGACTGGTCCCCCAGTTGCCAACAATCCTTCAATGAACTGAAACGACTTTTCCTCAGTCATCCAATCCTCCATCTCCCGGACCCTGCCCACCCCTTTGCCATCGCCACAGACACCTCCAAATACACCTCTGGTGGAATCCTCCTCCAAACTGACGCCAATGGAGATTGGCATCCATGTTCCTACCTTTCACAGTCCTTCTCCCCTGCCGAATGAAACTACGATATCTACGATAGGGAACTTCTCACCGTCATTTGTGGCCTCAAAGCCTGGCGCCACTACCTCCAAGGATCTCCCTTCCCTGTTGAAGTCTTCACTAATCACAAAAACCTCACTTACTTCTGCCAACCCCAGAAACTCAACTGACGACAGGCTCGTTGGCTGCTTGACATTTCGGACTTTGACCTTCACTTGACCCATGTCCCTGGCACCTCCCTTGCTGCACCAGATGCCCTCTCTTGCCACCCAGATCTTCTTCCACCAACTGACGAAGATAACGACAATGTAACTCTCCTCCCTGACACTCTTTTTGTAAACCTCATTGACACCTCCCTACAAACCAAACTGGCTGCCTCCTCCACTTCCGATCCCCTTGTCTTGGATGTGCTATGCGCCACCACTGGTGATATCCCTGCCCGATTCTGCTCTCACCTCTCCGACTGGCAATATGATGCTGGCATCCTCACTTTCCAAGGGCATATCTATGTTCCCCCCGACCTCCGCTGCTCCATTGTTGAACAACACCACGACCACACCTCTGCTGGTCACCCTGGATATCTCAAAACTCATCAACTCGTCACTGCCAAATTCTGGTGGCCCAGTCTCACTCAATTTGTGTGAAATACATTGAAGGATG
Organism: Boletales sp. KT-2023b; assembly: GCA_038089675.1. Taxonomy (NCBI): domain Eukaryota; kingdom Fungi; phylum Basidiomycota; class Agaricomycetes; order Boletales; species Boletales sp. KT-2023b. The sequence continues at coordinate 33,738 of JBBPLE010000277.1, read as the reverse complement.
TGCCCTCTGTCAATCCTCCAAGGCGAACACCCATCCTACCTCTCCCCCCCTCTCCCCCATCATTTCCTCCTCCAACATTCCCTTTCGGCAGATCTTCTGTGACCTTATCACAGACCTCCCTACCTCTGCAGGCTTTGACAGTCTTTTGGTCATGGTCAACCATGGGCTTACTAAAGGCGTGATTCTCTGCCCTACCAAGAAATCTGTCTCCACCAAAGGGATTGCCTCTCTTTTCTTCCACAAGGTCTACACTCGGTTTGGCCTCTATGACAAAATTATCTCGGATTGTGGACCCCAATTCACTTCCTCCTTCACAAAAGAACTCGGACGACTCCTTGGATACAACCTCTCCCTCTCCACGGCTTACCATCCTCAATCCGATGGAGAAACCAAACGGGTAAACCAAGAGGTGGAAACCTATCTTCAGATCTTTTGTGGCAATTCCCCCTCCACATGGTCTGACCTCATCTCCCACACTGAATTTGCACACAATCACTGCCCCCACTCCGTCACCAATAAATCCCCATTCTTCCTCATGATGGGATTTGAACCTTGCCCTCTCCCCACTATCATTGCTGAGACCAACCTCCCCACAGTTGAAGAATGACTGAAACTCCTCTCCGCAGCTAAAGACGAAGCCCTGGCGGCTCACAAACTTGCCAGACAAGTCATGAAATCCTGTTTCCATGGAAAATTCACTCCTTTCCATAAAGGTGATAAGGTTTGGCTAGAAGCCCGAAATCTAAAATGCCTTATCTCCCATCCGAAGTTCACCCCCAAGCAAGAAGGTCCATTTACCATTACCCAGGTCCTCTCTTCCCTTATCTACAAACTCTGTCTCCCACATACTTGGAAAATACACCCAGTCTTCCACGCTTCCCTGTTATCGCCCTATCATGAAAACGACGTACACAGACCAAACTTTCCTTCCCCTCCACCTGACCTTATCAACAGAGAAGAGGAATACGAGATGGATAAGATTATCCGACACCATGGAACCCTGAGCAACCAAAAATTCCTAGTCCGTTGGAAGGGATATTCGGCCGAAGAAGACTCCTGATTACCTGAATCGGAATTTAACCATGCCAAGGAGATCCTATCTGAATATAAGACTCTCCACCCTCACATCTTCCCTTCTCCATTCCCCGTACCACCAACAAAACCCAGACATGTCCTCTCCCGCTAGATCCCCCTCTCCCACCAATGCTACCACCAGCTGGACCACCCCCCTACTTTATTGTATCCAAGGCCTCGACTCCACTAATTACAACCCGGGCATTCCCAGGTCTACGTCCCCTCCTCTGCATCTCCCCCCTCTCGATCCTAACCCAGTAGTCTCCGTCGAACTACCCCTCTATGCCCAGTGTATCTGCCCAGACCCCTTCCCTGTCACCAAACAGTCCTCCCTTATGCTCCTCCTCGAAACTCCCCATCTTCTTACCCCCCTTCACACCCATCTAGAACCCTTCTCCCCCCTTGATACCCTTCTTCTCCTCTTCCAAGAAATCCATTCCCTCTACCCCCTCACCAACCAGATGTCCAATTACCCCATGGAACATGTCACTACCATCCATGGAACCCACACCGAGTTCACCAACCTCGTCCTTTCCATCATGCATCAGCTGGAAATGGACAAACTAGCCAAGGACGTTCTACGTTATACCCAAGAACTCAACAAATGACACCACCTCCACCAGAACCCCTCCCCAGAAGCTTCCAAAGAACCCCTCACTCTCAAGGAATTAGCCATCATGGAGCGAGCTGAAGTCAGTTGGGATGGACAGCATAATATACCTCTCTCCCCTGATCACTACCTTTACAGTCAGGCTTGCTTCCACTGCCACCAACTCTCCCACATCTGTATCAATTGTCCATATTACATCTGCCCCCACTGTGCCCACCACCGTCCTGGTCACACCCAACATCACTGCCCCCGCTGCCCTCATCCTCATACCCTTAATCCCATAGGCTCTTCTTCCTCTTCAGCTTCTTCCATACATTCTAGGCGTTCCGGTCCACCCCAACCCCTCGTTGAACGGCTCTCCAACTCCCTATCCGCTAGCTCTGGCTTGGTCCCCAGACTGGTTCCTTCCCCCTCCTATCGTTGTCGTCAAACCCCTCATCCTCATCAACATCATTGTCACCCCTCCCCTGACCCCAAACTCACTGACCTTGATCTGAATGATGACAACCTGGGATATGATGCCTTGGCAAATGCAAACATGACTGGTTCCCCTGGCAGAGATAGGTGCATGGATTTCTAAACTCTTTCTTTTGATTTTATTCTTCATAGTGATTTCAAATGTACTCCAGGGGTAATGTTATGATTCTTTTCTTTTCACAAGTTATTCATTGATATGATAGACCAGCCCGACCCAGTATCTTTACCTTCTTTAGAGTGCTCTAGAACATGCAACGTGTTCATCACACACCTTTCATTTCCACTCTTCTATTCTTGTTATCTAGCTTCTATTTCTCATGGAAGGTTCTATCTTTCTTCACTTAGTAATAACTCTTCCATGACCTTCCATCGGTTTCTATTCTTTGCAGTACTTAAGCTATCGCTCTACTCGATGTATCCTCAGCTTAGTCCTGCTCAATTCTACCTTGAACTCTTTGAATCTCCTCGTCGACCTCATCATCAGACGACCCCTTTGAACCTCCTTCGTCGACTCCATCGTCAGATGACTCTCTTGAACCTCCTTCGTCGACTTCATCGTTGGACAACTCTCTTGTTCTCCTTTGTCGACCACATCATTGGATGACTCTTTGACTTTTCGGCAAGCATCCCTTGTCCGAATACCTTGAACCTCCAACCCACAGTTAGTTCTTTGAGCCTACGCTCATTCCTACCCAGACCAAGCATAACAGATGACATCAGGGGATGAGTGTCCAAGATGTTGGTGCATGAGCTCATATTTGATTTCAGAGGCAAGTGACAACATGCTGGAAGGCATGTCATCAGGGAAGATGGGTTTGGCTTGAAGCCAATACATAGTGTTTCCACCATGACTATGGAATTCAAGGTAGGCTTTCTTGAAGCATTGATCCCAGATAGTGAGGTATCCAGGTCTGGCATGAAGTGTGAGGCAATGGTTTTGTAGTAGTGTACCCATTGACACAAGTCGAACAGCACATGAAGGCATGTGCAAGACAGGTGATAGACAGGCAATATGATTACCATACCATAGTAAAATGGTACCTCTACCAACAATGGGAGATCAGCCATTTGCTGTGGAAGCCCATTGAGGTTGGTCAAACTTTTGATATTCAACAAAGTCTGCTTGATCTGGTGAGAAGTGAGCTGAAGCTCCAGAATCAAGTAACCACATGTCAGATGGAACCTTATGTGTATGTGCTTTCTTCTTTCCTTTATTGTTCTTACTACATGAATCACACAATGTGAATTTGTGAGTAGCAGATTTATTTGAACTACCTACTACATGAAACATGTATATACAATTTACCTGAGGTGGAATTAACCATGCATCAGTACCTGTTGTAGAGGGGAATGGATTTATGCACTGTGATGTGGACTCCATGAAGAAGCCCTCAATGTATTTATCATAGGCATCATTGCCCAGACTCATAGTGTCTTCTTCATCGATCTCCATCAAGCTGGTGATGCCAGTGAGTGGGATTTTGCTGATCTGCTCTGAGAGCAGGGTGGACAAATGATTGGAGAGGGTTTGCTCCATGCAACTTTGCTTGGAGCAGCAGGATGCATCCAGTTCAAGGTTGTGTAAAGTAGAGGAGGTTGCAGGGACCTCAAGGCATTGTGCAAGTGATATGCTTTCCTGTGTTAGAGGAAAGGTGGGCAGTCTGTAGTGGGCTGCACCAGGCATATGCACTTGTCTGCGTGGGTTAGGGATAGGCAATGTGAATGAGGTGGTGGCAGGTGAAATGGTGGTAGAGGAGGCAAAGGCAAAGGAAGCAGAGGCTTGAGCAGCCTCAGCTTGTTTCTTTTCCTTTTTTGTCTTTTTCTTCTCCTTACACTTATCATTGCTCTGTCCAGAGCGATTACCTTTGCAGTGCTGCTTCTTCTGGTTATTTTCCTGATTAGAGGAACTACCTTGGTTCGACTGCTACTGCTGGGAGAATTTGAGGTCTCCCTGCTGTCATTTGACTGCACTGACCTTGTTGGCCTGTTGAGGCCTGGCATCCTTTGCAGGATGGTGTTGGGCATACATTTGTCACAACACTTCTACTTGTCAGGATATTTCATCAACAGTTGGTACCATTTTGGTAATGACCCCTTTAGAGTTGGTCTCAGGTTTCACTGCAGCAATAGCAGTGGCAACATGATCTGCATACTTTGGTATCTTAGAGATAATGATCAATGACTTTATCTTATCATCAACCAGGTATCTGAAGTTGGATAATCATGAGAAAAAAGTATCCAATTTGGAAAATGATGAGACTGGAGAATTATTGTCAGGGATGATAAGGCTCATGAGAGCCTTGAACTTGGTGATAGCAGAGGAGACTGTGGGATAATTGAAGCATTTTTCAACCTCAATAAGGATATTTTCAGCATGATCACCAAAATCAATGCCACACTCATGAATGTGACAATCGCAGGTGAGAGCAATGGCACCAGTGGCCTTGTCATCATCTTTATCCCAGTCCTCCTGCTTTTCTTCAGCATGGTGAACCTTGTCAGCCAGAGGAGTATAGGCAGGAGTGACAATGTTTCTGCCAGAGTCCATGACCTCAGCAATGGCAACTGGAATAGAGGGATGAAGCTTCATGATCCTGGAGTAGACTTCAATGGATCGGAGATAGTCATCCATTTGGGAACACCATGCACAGTAGTTATTACTGTTGAGCTTGGGAATGCCAGCAAGAGCAGAAGTAGACATATCAGGATAGATCTGGTGTAAGAATAAACATCAGCTTTAGTAACCTTACATGGCCACAATTCAGCAAATGTGTGAAATGCAGCAAAATGTGGGTAAAGGAGTGGAGCAAGCCACATCACTGAACATTCAGAGCTCATTAGCCAAAGGGACATGGTCTCCCCTTGCTAAAGCACTGAGAGTGTCTGCATCAATCTGAGTTAACAGTTCAATGTGCTTGGCAGAATAATCCGCACAGAGCAGCTCTGATGTTCACCTCATGGGAGTGGAAATTAATCTGCATTGCACATGATCCAGGTGGTTGTCAGAGCAGTAGGGCAAAAGTGAATCTGCACACAAACCCACTTGGGGCTTATAACCTGTTGTGAGTACACTGTAACATACATCAGAAGGTCTGACTTACATACCTGGTGTAATGTCCAGGGGGGATCTTACATGGATGAGGTAAAGGGTATTAAAAGAGAATTGATTAGAACTCAGTTACCCTAAGTATGTACTTATATACATAATGTGTGTGAACTCTATCTATACATAGCATACAGTATTTGTTTCAACAGGGATCAGGTGGAGGTGCTATGGCTAGTGAGAACAGGGGTGCCAAAGGTGCCACAATAACTACAACAAGATGAAAGGATGCCACTACAGCCTACTACCACACCACCATGATGAGGATGAGTGAGGGGTGCCACAACAGCCCAGCTATGATGGTGAACACAAGGACATGCAACATCATGGCCACCATTGCAAAGGGGGGGTGATGGCAAAGTCACTGTGACAACATGATGCAGCTTGCCCACTGTACCACCACTACCACCACCACAACAAGGATGGGAACAATGTGCTGCCCTCTCAATGCTTGTGCTCCCATCTATGTCACTCATCAAATCCCTTGCAGATGGCAGAGGATGGCCCCCAAGTGGGTGGTTCCACTCAGGGTACTGCATGGCAGTGATTCAAGTCCTGACAGATAACCTGAAAGGGTATCCCTCTGGCCAGATGCCTGTAGGTGATTGCTTATCAGGTCCCTGCACTGGGTTCAAAGCCTCCCACCCATGCAACCAGTCCCATTTGGGGTCGTGTCTTGGGCATTGCACTCCACCCTCTACAGACCAACTCCCTGAATAGGTGATGAGACTGGTAGCTTGCCTAAACAGATCTGGAAGGGCAATGGTCAGGGTAGTGGTAGCCCCCTGATGAGAGCTTTCACAGGCTCAAAACCATGCCTATCCCATCCCCTTACCCACCCCTACCTGTACTGTATGCAACTCACTTGCTGCAGTCCAGCCCTGATCCTTGGAGAGGGGCACCAGATGGACAGACAGGTGGTCTCTGACCCCCTGGTACCCTCCTTCACACATAGACCTAAGGCTGGGCTTGCTACACACCCAGCCTGCCCATCTATTTGTCAGTGTCCCACCCCTCCTGGCATCTGGCATCTCACCCTCTCACTGTTCAAACCAACTATATCTAGCACTGAGATTTTACATATATATATCCAACATCCAAGTTGTTCCCTCTTTCAAAGTCCCGCATGATTCACATAAGCGCAACAGGATCACAAAAAACGCGGTGAGCGCAGCGCGGCGGACGAAAAAAAACGCGGCGAATTAAATGTGCAGAGTTAACATCATAGTCCTACCGTAAGCGGCACTTTTTTTCAATGTCTTCTCAATCGACATCTTTCCCTCATGGTAACGCTGAGCAACCTGACGGCTCACACACCCCCAGCTCGATCTCGGAGCTCTCTTGCTTCGATGTATTGAACCGACTCCGCCGACGCCTCTTCGTGCCTCGCGTGGTGTTGTTGCAGCATGTGGTCATAGCAACCAAGTCTGAGGAGGGGGATTTTGACTTTGTGGAATTCGATGCTGCATTCCACTCAAGCATCTTGAAGAGGGCTTTGACTCTCTTCAACAAGGGCGAAACCACCTTGAAAAAGGTTAAGGTTTCTATGTTTGTTTTTATTTTACAGATTCTCAACGAAGGGGAATCAACGGTCTCTCTCGCTCTTGGAGAGAAACATCAGAACCATGCCCTTCATGAAGAGAAACGTCTTGCACGAAAACGTGCGCGTGCCGCCAAGCGGGAACGGACTCGAGAGGCTGCGAAGTTTATCGAGCCAGCACCAACAGCACCCATCGCTGTGACAGGCCATGGGAAAAAATGCTTTAGTTGTGGCAGGCTGTTCAACAGCCGTAAGACCTACCGCCGGCACGCGTGTGTGCGCTCTGGAGTGTCGAAGGTTCAGGTGGATGGTGTTGCTCAGTTTACTTGTGTGACACCGGCGTCACCTGCTGTAAAGGCAGTACCCAAACCCTCTACCTCTACAAACTCTGAGTCGGCTCCCCTGGTAACCGCCACGTCAGGGGATAATCGTTCCTCACAGGTGCCCACCTGCACCCATTCTTCGGGATGGTGTGCTAAGTCCTGGGTCCGTGACTGGACGAAAAGACATCTCGGTGAAGAGTGTGAAAATTGCGGGGAATTTGCCGTCAACCTGAAGATTCACAGGTTTGATGATCAATGCTCATACCCCAAATGCGAATATCACTCTCGAAATCAAGATAGTCTTGAGCCGATACTGGGCCTCTGAGGGTCTGGGTCCGTCTTGTCAACACTGGATCTCAGAGATGTCAGGATCGTGGTTTAATGTAGTCCTGACTAAGATAAAATTCATCGCTGGTACCCCAGGGTTGGGGCTAAGTTGACTGCTGAGATGCAGAAAATAAGCCAGGAAACCTATCAAAACTGATATTCCAGGAATCACCCCATGCGGAACGTACCCACCAGATAGATCCTTCTCTCCCATCACGCAGATTTCTACAATTGACAGCTAACCTCCCTAAACAGCATGCTTCCTTCTTATTGCAAATGAGAACGGGACACGCCCCACTTAACACTCACCTCCACAGAATCTACCATTCACCCACACCCCGATGCCCAAAATGCAACACGCCGAGGAAGACGGTACAACACTTCTTCATTTTCTGCCCGGCATACACACCTCAAAGAGAAAAGCTGAAATGAAAACTCAAAAACCGTAGCAAAAACCTCTCTGAACTCCTGGGAAACAAAGAGTGTATAAAAGTAGCTCTAGCATTCGCGCACTCCACAGAGAGATTTTGCAACACATTTGGTAACCTATGCCCCCCCCCCCCCAAGCAAAAACTGATCTTCCCATTCACAGAGCAAACATGAACCCATCAAAAGCGCACACACAAGCGATCCTAAAGCCCTTCCAACAGGGTTAACCACGCGATCCGAATTGTCGTGACGTTTATCAAGAAGCGGCACAAAAGCCACTCCAGGACCCACAGGTCCCGAAAAAAGGGTACCCAGCAAACAAAATCCCAAAGCCAACCACCAAAACCCCACTATCCACATCCCCCCGCATCGATAGATTACCCACACACCCCGCTCTCCATCATGTCGATTCCATATACCTGTAGCCCAAGGGCACCCACCCCACCATGATACGATACGTACATACCACACCGGACCTACGATACTTACCGACACGCATGTGATGTCCGACAACAGGCCGTGCCTGACTGGACAATAAACGAGGATCCAAAAAAAAAAAAAAAAGTCTCATCCCGAGGTAATTAGACAAAACCCATTATTGTTCTACCCAGATCCCGACACTCTCCGTCACATTGGCTTGAATCTCTCCATCCCAACTCCTTTGGATGACCGTGCCATTTTTCTCTAATCAAGATCGTATCACGCAGATTGGATATCCTCTAAAGCCCGCTCTTATCCTGACCAGAGGGTCTCAGTCGTTGCAAAGGAGGTCCATTTCTCTTAAAGAATTCGTAGAGACGAGATGTCCTAATCTGCGCTCCAAGTTTTATCTCGCTTTGTGGCTTCCAAGGTTTTGTTTCATGGTGTTTGATGTTGATGGGAACACTGATTTTTTATCAGTGGACGCATGCAGACCCTGTATTGCGTCGTTGGCGATTTTTCACAGAGACTCCAGGTGATGTACAAGAGGTATGAACGTCCATGCACGCTTCGTTCCCGTCTCAGCCCCGTGATTCCAGGATTTTTCTCCGTCTAAAGGATGGTGCAACATTGTCAGTTCTCGAACCGTGATATCACAAGACTCATCTTCACGATTTGTTTCCCTGTGCAGGGGGCTCGACTTCACTCCTGTGGATGACAGTAACATGGCGCGTGATACGTCCATTATAGTGGTCATGCACGGACTCACTGGAAGTGACAATGTCTGTTACGTGAAATCCCCGTCCACTGAGATGCTTTGCGGAGGCTCTTACGAATCATACGTGAGAGCTGTACTGGCACCGTGTCGACCGGTTTCGGAGAGCGGGCTCGGCTATCGTGTGTGGTAGTTAACTTCCGTGGATGTAAGTGGCATGACGGTGTACGGAAAGAATGTTATTTATTCAAACTGGGCATCTCTAGGTGCGGGCGTGCCCATCACGAGTCCCCAATTTTACTCTGCGGGATACACGGATGACATACGTCAGGCCATGTTCTATATATCCAACGAATACCCGGATGCTTCCCTGTTGGGACTGTCCTTTTCCCCTGGGAGCAAATGTGATGACTCGGTATATCACCGAGGAGGGGGAGCATTGCCGCCTTCGGTCGGCAGGTGTCCTCCGATGTGTGCGTTGCCTCTTCTTGGTTTGGAGGTGATGTTAACCCCGCACGGTGCAGCTGTGCAGTTCGAGGGCGAATATGTCCAAGTAAGCGCTTGATTTATGGTGTGGCATCCGTTCGATCGTTACAGACTCGACTCGAGCTACATTGGCTGCCACGTTTACTCGAGGGGGATGGATCACAATCTCGTGAACCTCCTGCAGAAACAGGGTTCCTCCCTTTCTCGCGATCCCAGCCATCCCATCACTGAAACAGCAGGACGTGCCTGTGCCTTGGGTTGGCCCGAAGTCATGACGTTTGATGAAGTCTTTACCCCGATTGGGGGCGGAGCATCGCCGCCTTGGCCTTTTGCATCGGCGTTTGAATAATATTACGACTATTCACAAGGTGCTGGGAAACGTAACAATGCCCTTCCGATTAATGGGGCAGATGACTCAGTCGTTGAAGAGCTTCCAACGGACGCGAAGAAAAGTGATTGGTTGGTCACGGCCGTAACGCCTAATGGTGGTCATCTTGGGTGGTTTGAAACGATTGGTGGGTGGGATCAGGTAAGAAGATGGGCATGCGCTCCGGTGATGGATTGGTTGCGTGCTACTGGAGCAGAAGTGTGCCAAGATCGACAGAACATCGATTCCGGTACTTGATGGACTCGGAAGGATCGGAGAGACTAGGCTGCAAGGTTGTTGGTGAAAACGTCGTTATCGATTGTACGGAAACGCAAGCTGGGATGTTGACTGGCCTTTAGATGCCAAATTCGAGGTCTAAGGTACCCTCCGGACATGAGTACGGATGACCAGGAAAAGTGTTAGTACTTCAGTACTTATACAATAGTATGTACTTGTGTTCTTGGCAACCGAAGCCTTCCGAAGGCGGATCTTACCTGGTGCTTATATGACCACATTATGGCATCCGGACCTCGTCCACGACATAATATAATTTACCAAGGTGCTTGGATCCGGGGATTACTATAACTTATGTTGACATCTACAACCATGTACACCTTACGACGTGCACCACTTTTACTTCGATCTGCCAACTCGAGACTCTATTCAACACCCAGAACAAACACACGACTCCCCTTCAGAACAACGCTACTCGTCACATCGGCAGTCTCTGGAGCCGTACTACTCGGTTTGTATGCTGACGCAAAGTCGTGTCCCTCACCACCGTTCAGGTTAGCTGAGACCAATTCTCAACCCGAATACGACGCACCCCTACCTCTTTGGACACTTCTTCGCACCTACCTTGTATACGGACTCATCTCATCCGAGACCTTCGTGGACTATGCACCAACGATACTCGATACCCTGTTGAAGGTGCCACTCGTCGGGACCATCGTAGAAGGCATTGTGAAGCGGACGTTCTTTGATCACGTACGTGTCCTTTTTCCCCGATATTCATGCCTACCACTCAGCCTCTGGGCAGTTTGTAGGCGGTAAGACGGCACACGCAGCTCTTCCTCTCCTCTCGTTGCTGCGGAGTCAGAACAAGGGTACCTTGTTCGCCTATAGCGTCGAAGTAGACGAGCACGAGGCTGCCGGGGCAAAGCATTATACCAACGCCAGCATAGGCACAGGTTCTGGAATATTGAACGGACAACCCGTACACAAACGCATCGTTGCAGAGATGATCAGGTGCATCGACGTCGCTGCCGATTTCGAGGATGCGTTCGGTACCAAGGAGGGCACAGGTAGGCGGACCTGGGTGGCAGTCAAGCTTGTGGGTGATCCTCCCTTATTTTGGGGACATGTCTGATGGAATGACGCATTGGCATAGACGGCACTTCTTCAGAACGCGGTCGCGTTGCGGAACTTATCCCTCCACTTAACCCACACTCGACCTGCGTTGAACCCCCCCGTGCCGTTTCCCGGCAGCCCTGAATCCTCGGATCTAACAGTCCTCCATGGTCGAATCCCAGAAGGATCGGCATTAACACCGCAGGACGTAGAAGATCTCAAGGGGCTCTATGATGACTTGAACAGGATATGCTCGCATGCCAAGAATCGAAACGTGAGAGTCATCCTCGACGCCGAGCATAGGTCGGTGCCCCAAACTTTGAACGAGATGTACGCGTTACTCATATGACGGATAGCTGGTATCAACCCGCCATCGACGCTTTTGGACATGCATTGATGGAGCGCTTTAATAAACTTCCCAATGATCGTGGCCTGGCGAACAGATTGACGTTCGGGTCAAGGAGTGTACATGGGTCTGATCTCCAGCCGTTGGTTTATGTAACGTATCAGGCATATCTGAGAAGGTTGATTTTCTGTCATGCTTGTGTGGGATTCGCATTGACCCATTTATCGATGCTAGAACACGCAACCACCTCGCGCGTTCGCTGGAACTCGCAAGGCACAACAACTACGCATTGGGGGTTAAACTCGTGAGGGGTGCATATCATACCCATGAGCTTGCAGCGTATTCTGCAGCCACTTCCTCGGATACATCCAGCTTGATTGGGATATCGCCTGACCCTTACCCCCCAGTTCATACGTCTAAATCGGACACAGATGTCAGCTACAATGAATGTGCAGCTCTTCTCGTGCAAGCCATTGCTGATGACGTAAAGTCATCCGCAGGTCGTGCACCACGCATCGGCGTCCTTTTTGGCACCCACAACTGGACCTCGTCTGAAACAATCCTCGGCGAGCTGGTCAAGAATGGAATAGTTCACGAATACACACCAGGAACTGATAGAAAGGGTACTGTCACTCTCTCAGCAGAGGTCACAGAAAGACTTGCTTTTGGCCAATTATATGGTGAGTATTGTCTCTCTTTATTGATCACTAACCATATTCTTTCTCATTGCAGGCATGCTGGATTCGCTCACCAATTACCTTGCTCAGCGCATTCAGAGTGCCACTCCATGCGTTATCAAGTACGTTCCCTACGGTGCGCTTGTGGAAGTACGCGTATGCCTTGTTTTGTCTTTCTTCACGTTGAATGACTGCACTCTAGGTGATGCCGTACATATCCCGTCGCGCTATTGAGAACAAATCGGTGCTTGGAAACGGCGGTGCGGTGCGCGAGAGGAAGGAAGCGGCCAAGCTCATATGGAAGAGAGTATTTGGTGGTGTCGGATTGTGACTGGACCTGGATAGAAATCGCATTTCACATCTCGACAGTGCATTAACATTCGCTGATACCGATACATGTGGATATCCTGGAGTCCCGTCTGCATTGACGAGGGCTGCGATGGTGTTCGGATGCATTGTATGGGAGGGACACCTGCCATTCGAAGGGAACAAAATGTGCTTTACAAATACATGAAAAAGCTCACTGGAAGAAATACCACGCAAATAGGGCCACAGAAGATTGCACACATGTATTCCATGGTGAAATGTCACACAGGGTCCCCGCGCTCCTCGCAGCTCGTGGTATTCTCGCTCAATCCCTTTGCTCCGACCCTCCCGAAGGCGGTGCACCGTTGTCTTTTGCAGTGCCCCTGGCTGCGCTGGCACCTGCGAGGTTGCCGTGATGGACGACTAACGCAAGAGCACGACTGAGTACGCGCCCGGTGAAATGGGCTTACAGTCTATCTACCTATCTGACCCGGATGACTACGAGAGGATCTGTACACGTGTTTGGACGACTGTGCAGTGATCAATCCCGTGGAGGCGACGGATACGGATGCATGCTACAACTTGTAAAATAACAACATGTCGACTAATTTTTATGTGGTGCTATCTACTTGACGGCGACATTTGAGCATTGATAGAGGTGGGTGGGCTCATCTGGTCTCGGTGGAGGTGAGGGAAATGACTAAAATAGTTTGTAACCAGGCATCGCTGGGTTCGTGCTAGTCTAAGAGGTGCACTTGGGAGAACGGTAGACGTGAGTAGGATCGACATGGGTCCTGCAATCGGGGAACTCACTAGGGTTACATTTCCAAGGTTGGTGTGAAGGCTAGGGCCTAGGCTAACTTAGGGCACGTTTTTGAGGCACGATCATCTTTTGTGACATGCAATCTGTGACGAGTCTTGGCAACTTTTTTTTTGATGGAATATATGATGAGGGAAATTGACGCCATGAGTCTAGGACCGTCAATCTTTCCTCGGCGCTGCTTATACGTGGTACAAGCAGTCAGGAATCACAGCAGTCGCACCTACAGTACAGTATGTCATGAGTCTCGACAACTTTGACTCAGTAACTTACTTCAATGGGTTTACAACATATTCTGGAATACAAGCGCGTGTTCTTTACTTGATGTGATAGCCCCCAATCTCGACTCTCATGTGTGTATGTAGTAGAAAACAACCTGATTGGTGTCGGATTCAGGCTCGGGCTCGGGCCGGCATACTGCCATAAGGGGTGGAGCACCCTTGGCACCACTTTTTCTTGGGAGGAAGTCTCTAAGAGACCCATTTAACTGTACATAGATAATGTATCTCTAAGATGAAGCCTCCCAAAAGCATGTCCCATACACAACCTGATTATGTCTTGGTGATGTCTGCACACACCACCCATGAGCCTCTGCAGATGTGTTTTCTGTCGCTTGCTTACCAGACTCTTTGTTGGCCTCTATGTTCAAGATTCCTTTGTTCAATTTGTCATCATTGTTATTTTGTTTGTCCCCATTGTTGTTGACTTTTTTTAACAATAAGTTTCTGCAATTATGTTGTTGGGACTCTTTGTTGGCCCCTGCAGTTATGTTTGTTTTGGGATTTGCTAAGCTGTTTTGTTTGTCTTCAGTGTTGTCCACCTTCGTTACCTGTTGTGTTCTCAGGGCTCACTATTACTCCCCTTAGGTACAACCATATCAACCTCAGACCCACACAATGCAACACACACAGTGGTGACTCACACCAATGCAGCCCCCTTACTGTCATTGTGCCCATGAATGATGACTGCTTCGCCTGCCACCAGCATGGTGCCTTGTGTGTGACAAGGACATCATCCTGCCCTTGCAACCTCCACAACAACAACAATGATGCACCACACCTAGCAATGCCTCCATCCACCAGCACAGTGTGATGTCTGTCATGAGGATGTCATCACACCCTTGCCACTTCCACAACAATGATGCCTGTGCCACCAGCTTGATGCAATATCCTGCTACCAGCATGGTGTGACATGTGTGACAAGGATGCCATCTTGCCCTGCCTCCAATGATAACTCACCCCCACCTCTATGACTATGATAGCAATGCCCCCATGCCACCAATGTGGTGTGATGTGTGTCACAAGGATGCCATTACACCCTTGCCACCTCCACAACAGTGCCAATGATGTGCCACACCTAGCAACACCCCTGTGCCACCAGCACAGTGTGATGTCTGTCATGAGGACATCATCACACCCTTGCCACCCCCATGACGATGATGCCTGTACCACCAGCTTGGTATGACATGTGTGATGATAGTCTTGTCACACCATGCTTCCAGGACAACTTGGCCCCAACAGTGCAGTATGATGTGTGTAATAGAGGAGTGTGACTACAATATCCATTTACCAATCTTTACCAATAATGTAACTAAGTACAGCATTGATTACTTTTTCTTGACTGGACAATGAGCAAATATCTATCTACATCAATTTCCAGGTGAGGGCAGAACAGTGTCAGGAATAATGTCAACCCAAAAATTGAGGTGACCATAATTGATCCATAGCCAGAACATCTGAAGGTGCTATGTACAGGTCAGCCAGTCTCTGGTCTATAGGTTGAGACAACACACCCAGCAGAGATGTCATATCCTGCACTTCATTTCTTGCTGTTGTGTACAATCCAGAGCTACCACCCATGCTACATCTGGGAATAACCATTGCCTAAGTGGCCACCTCTGATTGAATTCAAGTATCATTTGATCAAAAAATTCATAATGCTCTTGTGTGTTGTCAAACAACCAACAACCTCTAGCATAAAACTGTTGGGTGGCCCATGCCAATTGACAGTCTTGAAAGGGAAATGGGTCCATGTTGTGCATTGCATGAACAGTATTGTGAAAGTGGTCAGTTGGGACCTTAATAGTGTTGGTTACACTCCAAGACAGTGGACTGCCAAAATACTGACTTATGTTGGGCTTGGGCATGCTCTCAGGAAGAGGGGAGAGGAATAAAGGAGTGAAGGAATGAGAGCAGGAGTGATGCAGCTCTTCTATTGCATGAAAACCTTTATGAGAAGGCATGTACATCACTTGTGAAAGCAGCACAATGATGCACTGATGTGAATCCCATGGAAACTTGCCACTAAGACTTGTCGAATCTTTGTGGTTGTCCTGCCAAAAAGCCATGTCATCATGTATAGAGAGGAAGAAGAACAGTACCAGTACTATATATGCCAATGTTGTGTCACTGCATAGAACACACTGCAATGTGGTAGCAAGTGCCATGGGTGATGACTAAGTTGATACTATTTTAGGACAAGCTGCCAGTAGCTAATATTTCAGCACAGCAATAACAATTCAAGCAACCACAAAATCTTATAATTATGGTTGTACCTACATACAAACATAGTTGGCTCATATGAAATCAATAAATGTACAGAGATCAAGGTGCCATTTGATCATAATCACCTAGGTTATGGGGCTGAGAACCATGACACTAATGGAACAAGTCTGCTGAAGGGGGAGGGGAGACTGGATGAACCTTGCTGTGCTCTAAAATTGTCCATGTGATTTGGATAAGGGGGCATGCTCTCCCTCATGCCTTGGTGACCTCCAGCATGAAACCCACCAAAAGTGCCACAGGGATCGCCACAATAGAAATTGTCTTGATAGACACCACCATCAGCATAAGGCATCCCTCTGCACATGTCACCCATACTGTGTTGGGTGGGAACCATCATTCCCATGCCACCTGCAGCCAGAGGATAGTGGAAATATTGCATTGATGGTTGAAACACACCATGAGAGGGATAGCCTCCATTCTCCTGATTGCCCTGATCTGGCCATTTGTTTTGCTGATGGTGTACAGTGGGTTTTTGTGGACTGACATAGCCATTTTCTGTTGGATGTGTATCTTCACGAGCAAGTGTGGGCTTAGGGGAAGTGGGGGAGGAGTGGGGGGCAGCTGAGGATGAACTATGGGCACATCCTCATGGGAAAGACCTGGTTGAGGGAAAGATTGTGGAGGAGCAGGAGGTGGCTGAGGATGGAGCATCAGAAGAATAGATGCTGGCTGGGGGTTCTCTGGAGGAGCAGATGTTGGCAGTATAGATGTAGATGACACACCAAGTGTCACAGATGTGGCAGGAAGGGAAGGCAAAGTTCTTGTAATGGTGGGACCATCAGTAACATGCTCTGGTATCTGAGCAGGGAGGGAAGCAACAATGGTGACTGAAGCAATGCCATTGAGTGGTTTGATCAACTCTCTCAGAGATCTTTGAGAGCATTTGGAGGAAGGAGATGCTGGCTTGGTAGTAGGTGCATGGAGCAGGGCCTTTGGTGGGTTGAGCATGACATGACCTTTGCCTAGTGCCAAGCTTGTTGGACTGACATATGAAGGGGTGAAAACATTCTCAGTAGATGGTCCAGGG